>LPNX011224778.1:32034-48177 GCA_001517045.1 Pseudotsuga menziesii
AGTTATCGGAAAAAATGGCATTGGCATTGGCATTAGCTTTAGTCTTAGCCAAACAAAAAGTAAAGAAGAAGACTGGATTAAAAAGAGGTTGAAAATCTTGGTAAGTTTATAGATTTTTTTTTACTTTTACAATTTTGTTTATAGATTTTTTTTTATTTTTACAATTTATTTTATTTATTTATTTTACATGGTTTACATGGTTTATTTAGTTGTTTTCTATTAGGTTGAGTTGCATTATTTTTATTTTAAAAGAAACGCCTTTTCATTTATATGCAATATCTCATGTGCGCTCAAAACCGTCACTTTCTTTGATGCACACACACACACACAAGAAACTCTCTCGTCACTCACTAAGTTCAAAAATAGCTTAAATCTACTCACTTAATACCTCCATAGGAGGGCACAAAAGAATCTTGTAGTTTAGGTAGGATTTTGGGGCTAGGCATCCAAAAACATAGTTGTTGTCCTTAGGGTGCTATAAATATCCTTCTAAATCAAGTGGTCGTGTATAGCCACACGGGGCAAGTGAAAGAGCGGCGGCGCGCCATAGGATGTCAAACCCAAGGTTGCGGGTGTATGTTCTCTCAAGTGGGCTCACCACCACTTGTTGAAAAGGAGACGACCCAATACTCTTCGAGGGATAACTGCTCTTTCTCCACTTGACGAAGGTACTCAGTGACCAACTTAGGATGTCATTCCTTATAGGTGACTGTCATGGAAGCCAACAGTACCTGAGACAGATTTTGTCACAAGATCAAGGAAATCACACGTCACAAGATCAAGGAAAGCTAGCGACTGCTAGATTTCCTTCTAGCATAAGCATTTCCTTGTAGGATAAGAACACATACTTATGCTAGAAGAAAAGCTAACAGTCGCTAGCTTTCCAATAGAAAAATCATGTCCATGGTGATTGGTGGTTGCTAGCTTATACCTTCAGCTTCTTCTATGTGATGTATTTTGAAATAAGCACATGGCAAAAGATCAAGGAAAGCTAGCGACTGCTAGCTTTCTTTCTAGCGTAAGCATTTCCTTCTAGTATAAACACACATGCTTATGCTAGAAGGAAAGCTAACAGTCGCTAGATTTCCTTCTAGCATAACACATATGCTTATGTTAGAAGGAAAGCTAGAGAATAGAAAAACCTTGGGCATGGTGATTGGTGGTTGCTAGCTTATACCTTGGGCTTGTGCCATGCACTCTATTTTCAAATAAGCACATGGCACAAGATCAAGGAAAGCTAGCAACTGCTAGCTTTCCTTCTAGCATAAGTATTTCCTTCTAGGATAAGAACACATACTTATGCTAGAAGGAAATCTAGTAGTCGCTAGCTCTCCAATAGAAAAATCACGTCCATAGTGATTGGTGGTTGCTAGCTTATACCTTGAGCTTGTGCCATTTGCTCTATTTTGAAATAAGCACATGGAAAAAGATCAAGGAAAGCTAGCGACTGCTAGCTTTCCTTCTAGCATAAGCATTTCCTTCTAAAATAAACACACATGCTTATATTAGAAGAAAAGCTAATAGTCGCTAGATTTCAATTAGAAAAACCCTGTCCATGGTGATTGATGGTAGCTAGCTTATACCTTCAGCTTGTTCCATGTGCTCTATTTTGAACGAATGCTAGCTCTCCTTCTAGCATAAGCATTTTATTCTAGCATAACACACATGCTTATGCTAGAAGAAAAGCTAGCAGTCGCTAGCTTTCCAATAGAAAAATCATGTCCATGGTGATTGGTGGTTGATAGCTTATACCTTGAGCTTGTTCCATGTGATGTATTTTGAAATAAGCACATGGAAAAAGATCAAGAAAAGCTAGCGACTGCTAGCTTTCCTTCTAGCATAAGCATTTCCTTCTAGTATAAACACACATGCTTATGCTAGAAGGAAAGCTAACAGTCGCTAGTTTTCCAATAAAAAACCCTATCCATGGTGATTGGTGGTTGCTAGCTTATACCTTGCGCTTGTGCTATGTGCTCTATTTTGAACGAATGATAGCTTTCCTTCTAGCATAACACACATGCTTATGTTAGAAGGAAAGCTACCAGTCGCTAGCTTTCCAATAGAAAAACCTTGGGCATGGTGATTGGTGGTTGCTAGCTTATACCTTGAGCTTGTGCCATGCACTCTATTTTCAAATCAGCAATGGCACAAGATCAAGGAAAGCTAGGGACTGATAGATTTCCTTCTAGCATAAGAATTTTCTTCTAGGATCAGAACACATACTTATGCTAGAAGGAAAGCTAGTAGTCGCTAGCTTTCCAATAGAAAAATCATGTCCATAGTGATTGGTGGTTGCTAGCTTATACCTTGAGCTTGTGTCATTTGTTCTATTTTGAAATAAGCACATGGAAAAAGATTAAGGAAAGCCAGCGACTGCTAGCCTTCCTTCTAGCATAAGCATTTCCTTCTAAAATAAACACACATGCTTATACTAAAAAGAAAGCTAACAGTCTCTAGCTTTCAATTAGAAAAATCCTGTCCATGGTGATTGATGGTTGCTAGCTTATACCTTCAGCTTAGGCCATGTGCTCTATTTTGAACGAATGTTAGATCTTCTTCTAGTAGAAGCATTTACTTCTAGCATAACACACATGCTTATGTTAGAAGAAAAGCTAGCACTCGCTAGCTTTCCAATAGAAAAACCCTGAGCATGGTGATTGGTGGTTTCTAGCTTATATCTTGAGCTTGTGCCATGTACTCTATTTTCAAATAAGCACATGGCACAAGATCAAGGAAAGCTAGCGACTGCTAGCTTTCCTTCTTGCATAAGAATTTCCTTCTAGGATAATAACACATACTTATGTTAGAATGAAAGCTAGCAGTCGCTAGCTTTCCAATAGAAAAATCATGTCCATGGTGATTAGTGGTTGCTAGCTTATACCTTGAGCTTGTGCCATGTACTCTATTTTCAAATAAGCACATGGCACAAGATCAAGGAAAGCTAGCGACTGCTAGCTTTCCTTCTTGCATAAGAATTTCCTTCTAGGATAATAACACATACTTATGTTAGAATGAAAGCTAGCAGTCGCTAGCTTTCCAATAGAAAAATCATGTCCATGGTGATTAGTGGTTGCTAGCTTATACCTTGAGCTTGTGTCATATGATCTATTTTGAAATAAGCACATGGAAAAATATCAAGGAAAGGTAGCAACTGCAGCTTTCCTTCTAGCATAATCATTTCCTTCTAGCATAAACATACATGTTTATGCTAGAAGGAAAGCTAACAGTAACTAGATTTTCAGTAGAAAAACCCTGTCCATGGTGATTGGTGGTTGCTAGATTATACCTTGAGCTTGTGCCATGTGCTCTATTTTGAACGAATGCTAGCTTTCCTTATAGCATAAGTATTTCCTTATAGCATAACACACGTGTTTATGTTAGAAGGAAAGCTAGCAGTCGCTAGCTTTACATGGTGATTGGTGGTTGCTCGCTTATACCTTGAATTTGTGCCATGTGCTATATTTTGAACGAATGCTAGCTTCCCTTCTAGCATAAGCATTTCCTTCTAGCATAACCCACATGCTTATGTTAGAATGAAAGCTAGCCGTCGCTAGCTTTCCAATAGAAAACCCTGGACATGGTGATTGGTGGTTGCTAGTTTATAGCTTGAGCTTGTGCCATGTATTCTATTTTCAAATAAGCACATGGTACAAGATCAAGGAAAGCTAGCGACTGCTAGCTGCTAGCTTTTCTTCTAACCTAAGCATTTCCTTCTAGGATAATAACACGTACTTATACTAGAAAGAAAGCTAGTCGTCGCTAGCTTTCCAATAGAAAAATCATGTCCATTGTGATTGGTGGTTGCTGGCTTATACCTTGAGCTTGTGTCATGTGATCTATTTTGAAATAAGCACATGGAAAAATATCAAGGAAAGCTAGCAACTGCTAGCTTTCCTTCTAGCATAAGCATTTCCTTCTAGCATAAACACACATGCTTATGTTGGAAGGAAAGCTAACAGTCGCTAGCTTTCCAATAGAAAAACTCTATCCATGGTGATTGGTGGTTGTTAACTTATACTTTGAGCTTGTGCCATGTGCTCTATTTTGAACGAATGCCAGCTTTCCTTCTAGCATAAGTATTTCCTTATAGCATAACACACGTGTTTATGTTAGAAGGAAAGCTGGCAGTCGCTAGCTTTACATGGTGATTGGTGGTTGCTCACTTATACCTTGAATTTGTGCCATGTTCTCTATTTTGAACGAATGCTAGTTTCCCTTCTAGCATAAGCATTTCCTTCTAGCATAACCCACATGCTTATGTTAGAATGAAAGCTAGCAGTCGCTAGCTTTCCAATAGAAAACCCTGGACATGGTGATTGGTGGTTGCTAGTTTATACCTTGAACTTGTGCCATGTATTCTATTTTCAAATAAGCACATGGTACAAGATCAAGGAAAGCTAGCAACTACTAGCTTTCCTTCTGACATAAGCATTTCCTTCTAGGATAATAACACATACTTATGCTAGAAGGAAAGCTAGTCGTCGCTAGCTTTCCAATAGAAAAATCATGTCTATTGTGATTGGTGGTTGCTATCTTATACCTTGAGCCTGTGCCATGTGCTCTATTTAGAAATAAGCACATGGAAAAAGATCAAGGAAATCTAGCGACTGCTAGTTTTCCTTCTAGCATAAACACACATGCTTATGTTAGAAGAAAAGCTAACAGTCGCTAGCTTTCCAATAGAAAAACCCTGTCCATGGTGATTGGTGGTTGCTAGCTTATACATTGAGCTTGTGCCATGTACTCTATTTTGAACGAATGCTAACTTTCATTCTAGCATAAACATTTTTTTCTAGCATCTTACACATGCTTATGGTAGAAAGAAAGCTAGCAGTCGTTAGCTTTCCAATAGAAAAACCCTAGGCATGGTGATTGGTGGTTGCTAGCTTATACCTTGAACTTGTGCCATATACTCTATTTTCAATTAAGCACATGGCACAATATCAAGGAAATCTAACGGTTGGTAGCTTTCCTTCTAGCATAAGCATTTACTTATAGGATAATAACATATACTATGCTAGAAAGAAAGCTAGCTTTCGAATAGAATAACACATAAGCAGTCGCTAGCTTTCCAATAGAAAAATCCTGTCCATGGTGATTGGTGGTTGCTAGCTTATACCTTGAGCTTGTGCCATGTGCTCTATTTTGAAATAAGCACATGACAAAATATCAAGGAAAGCTAGCGACTGCTAGCTTTTTTTCTAGCATAAGCATTTCCTTGTAGCATTTTTGAGAAGGAAAACTTTTCTTTTTAATGAGTCTCTACTTGTGTTAGATGCAATGGATTTTTAATTTACTTGGTTAAGTTATTTTGATTATGAAATTGTTTATAAGCCAGGCTATTTGTATTGTTTGGCCGACATGTTAACCAGGGAATCAGCGCAGAAGGAGCCGAAGGAATTGAAGATGTTTTCTGCTGGTAATAGCATCTCTAGAGTAGATAACAATGATCCAGATCCTCGCAGTGATCCTGCCAAAGGGAAAGCTCCAATGACAGAGGCCCAGATGCGAAAAGAAGTCTTTGAAAGACTTTATGGCCGAAACAGCCCTCAAACTACTGCAGAAGTAGTTGCAGCAGAAGAATGGATAGCTCGTCAGCCAAAGACACCAGAAGAGCTAATCCAGAAAGAAGGATTGTTCATCCTGCCTTGGGACAATACCTTCCCCAAAGAGGTTCGCATCCAATATTTGGAATATGCTTCCTCAGATAAAGCAAAAATATTTCTGCAGCTCACCTTGATAAAGAACATCCAGACATCGCCATGCAAGTTGCAGATCCTTGAGCGATGGAAAAAAGATGCATTCCAAAGCTTCAGTAATGCATACCTGAAGATTTCAGAATGCAAAGAATTATGGTTAGGTGAGGATAAAAATGGAGAAAAATATGTTGATCTGTGTGATGGCCGTCTCACCTAGACATCAGACAACCTCATCCTCCAATACTGCAGAGAAAGAGGCAGTATCATCATTTGTGCAGATTTAGCCGACCTTGCATATAATCAGACATGGTCTGGATGGACAGATGTCTTCTTGGATACCTTCTGTCCAAGAACAGATTGGGAGAATCGGCGTGCAAATTTCATTCTGCACCTTAAAGCCGATCTTGAAGTTGCTCATCAAAACTTCCAGTGGTTTAAGTTTAAACTGATCCACGAAGGTGGAACCTATCAACCACTTGAGCACAGAATTTATGCCCAGCAAAAATTTATCCGAAGATCTATTGCTGGAGAACACATAGAGTCCAGAGTTACAACCAGAGAGATTCCACTGGACTATAAAGTAGAATCACATTTCAGAGGTGAATTCCTGTGCGAGCCGAATCCTTTGTTTAAAGGCTCCGATATTGAAAGATGTTTCTCTCAGTTCCTATATTCGCCTCCTTCTCCTATGTCATATGAACACGTGGACGAAGATGTATTGTTTGGTCATCATGCATATGACTCAGACAATTTTGAAGAATAATGACTGCAAGGACGTGATCCATACGACTGAGCGAAAGCAGCGGTGGGCCCCTCTGAAGGCTGAGTTGGCCAGCATGGTTGCCAACATATCACCCCTCGTGGGTCGGAAATAACTCCACAGTGTAATAGTATAGGGAATAAACTGACGTGGGCCAGTTATGCTCCACAGTGTACTTGTGTCTAGAGTCTGTCGGCCATGACAGAATATTCCGAGTCTATTTTGAACGAATGCTACCTTTCATTCTAGCATAAACATTTTTTTCTAGCATGTCACACATGCTTATGGTAGAAGGAAAGCTAGCAGTCGCTAGCTTTCCAATAGAAAAACCATAGGCATGGTGATTGGTGGTTGCTAGCTTATACCTTGAGCTTGTGCCATGTGCTCTATTTTGAAATAAGCACATGGCAAAAGATCAAGGAAAGCTAGCGACTGCTAGCTTTTTTTCTAGCATAAGCATTTCTTTCTAGCATTTTTTAGAAGGAAAACTTTTGTTTTTAATGAGTCTCTACTTGTGCTAGATGCAATGGATTTTTATTTATCTTTAAGTATTCAATATGTTTCCATAACACATGACCCTTATTATTCTTGTGCATGTGAATAAAAGACATGTAATAGAATATTGTTTGATAATGCTCATTATTTCATGTATTTTTAAAACAATTTAAACTTATAGTCACAACTATTTATTATTGTTTTTAGAAGCTATGGACTCTGGTGCAATGACAATTCCAAGGAATAATTTGAAGAAAAAACGAATTGCAAGTGACACACAAACAACATCTCCCCCATGTGCTTATTTCTAAATGGAGAAAGTCAACAACATGAGCAAATTAGGGTTTTGCATTTTTCATTTATAAATTATAAAACATGAAGAACACAAATTAAATAACAATTCTAAAGATAAATTTCACCTTCCAGTTCCCCTCAATGCCAAATTCAAATCACCTTTAGGTTCAAATTTGCATATAGGTTCCCCTCAATGCCAAATTCAAATCACCTTTAGGTTCAAATTTGCATATAGGATCACCTCCATTTCGAATAGAAGTAAGCTTCATCCATGAAGTTTTCCAAACATAAACGAACTTGAGAATTTATTTCAGTTTCATCAAATTTCGAACTTCAAGGTTGAAGCCTTGAAGTTCAATGAACCTGTGATTCCTAAATAACCATCTCATGATTTTTAGTCTATTATGTTTCGGTTAGGATAAACATGGTCTTAAACTCTTACAAAGTTTATAATATTAAATATTATTTAAATTGTTTGAATCATTTTTTAAAATTTTGATTATCCATGTTAAATGAATTTTTTTTATTACTTATATATTTTTCAATAAAGAATACACATTTAATCCTTCATTAAATGGAACCTCTAATTTTCTCCATTGTCATTGCAAAATTGTCATTTGTGATCTTCTCCCACATCCACTCAAAACAAAGTGGTGGCGGGTATGTATATGTTTTTATTATATTTAATTCTTAAATATGAATATTTATAAATATTTAAAATAATATTTTAATATACATTTTTAACCATTAAATTTTTTATTATACTCAATAATTAATATAAATATTTAGAAAAAACACTTTAGTATAAACTTGTAAGGTCATTTTGTTTACTTGTTACAAGCTAAAAATAGTGACAATCAACATTCTATAGTTTAAACTGTTGCCTTTTTTTTCCTATAGTGTATGGAGTTAAATCAAAGGGAAAGACACAAAAATAATGTATGCTTTGACATACTCTCCGTTTTTAATTGGGAAAATCAAAAATTTGAAAATTGAGTTTCCATATATTTTTAAAAGTGAAAATATAATATATAAGGATATGTTTTAATATTATTTACAAAATGAAAATGGATTTTATAGAAATAGTTTTTAAATTAGTTTAAAGTTTAGGTATAACTTTTAGTTAATACAGTGGTATGTTGTTTAATGAGTTAACAAAATGTAATGATAAAAGAACTACTTGGTTAATGACATAAAAATATGATGATTTATAGTCTATCATTTATATGGGTTCAATTTATTTATTTTTTTGTTCACAGGTCTTTAAGTAAACCAATAAACTTAATTTGGTATAAAAACTATAATGAAGGAGGTCTTCTTTATGTATATTTTACTATGTTTATGTCTATTTTTGCATTAGAGGTAATTTATATGTAACATTTAATTGTTATTAGCAATAGAAAACTAGAGGTAGTGTCTTTGTATAATTTACTTGTTATTAGCAATAAAATTATCTCAAAAATTATATTCTTGGTGTAGCCTCCAAGCTTCACATGAGGTCACAAAACATAAATTAGTTAGGTAGGATTGATTGGGATAGGCATGCATTAATTCCCTCCAATCTACTTTCATTAGGTATATTTTGAAACATAGCATTGTTGACTTATAGGGTGCTTTATAAATCCTGCTATAAGCAAGTGTTAAAAGAAAACCCGGACCAGAAGTGCGCCGTGCCCAAGGAGGTTAAAGCCGAGGTATAGTTGCCCTGCTCTCCCCTACGAGTCACCCAACTCGTTGTAGGGAGACGACACTATACCGTACAGGCCGAACCACTAATCCACACTTGACGCAAGGTATCTTAGTGGCCAAAGTTAGGAAATCACCAAGGAGCACTTGTGGGTGCAATTGACTCCTGAAGTCAGCTATTGCCGTTGGGAGGTGTTGCCAAGTCTTCTAGATTGGAACATTTGCCCCATTGCCAGTAGAACTGCCTCTTTCTTACCTTCACTAGTCAATTGGTGTGTGGACTCCATTGTCACCATCAATTGTGCTTTTGGAAGGCCCAGTTACATATCCGCGGAAAACCATACATTTTTTTTATATTTATATATTCAACTTACCAAAATCATAATTAAACATAATCTACATTTTGTGACTCTTTCACTAAACCGACTTTGAACATATCACTCACTTGTTGCACCTTTTACACTTATTTGTAGCTTGTGATTTGTCTTGTTCATAGTCCATTAACCATGATAGATTAGAGTGGGAACAATAAAAATTCGTAGTAGAATTCTTTACCCACACAATATGTGCAGTTTTGAAGAGTTGGGTAAACATGCACTTGAAGTTGTTTTTTTGTTTTGCTTTTAAATGGTGAAACTTAGGACAAACATAATTGCATGTTTATCAAGTCCCCACATCCTTATAATTATTTGGAAGGTCTTCTTGTAGAAGTTGATAAGAATTTCTAACAATAAAAGGTTTTTAAATTTTACATTTTATTTTTTACAATTTCAAATATTATGAGTGATTCAATATC
Organism: Pseudotsuga menziesii; assembly: GCA_001517045.1. NCBI lineage: Eukaryota > Viridiplantae > Streptophyta > Pinopsida > Pinales > Pinaceae > Pseudotsuga > Pseudotsuga menziesii. Next base: position 41,765 of record LPNX011224778.1, read on the forward strand.
AAGTACTTATATTGAAAAATCCATGGAAGTACATCCCATTGGAGATTCACTACTCGTCAATCTTTTTTTCTCTTCGTCTCATTCTCATCCTCCCCTTGATTATTTGTATCCTTTGTTTAAGAAAGAGGGTTCGTGAACACCCCAAACATATTAATGAACTCGGCACAAGTCCTCTCTAAATGATTCACATGATATTAATCATATATTTCTCCATAAGTATAGTGAAAACTCACATGTCTTTTCATTTAAGTCATGAATTTCCATTTCGAGCCTACATGAAATACAATGGGCTCTATTTTGCCATGTGCTCTATTTTGAATGAATCATAGCTCTCCTTCTAGCATAAGCATTTCCTTCTAGCATAACACACATGCTTATGTTAGAAGAAAAGCTATTAGTCGCTAGCATTCCAATAGAAAAACCCTGAGCATGGTGATTGGTGGTTGCTAGCTTATACCTTGAGCTTGTGCCATGTGCTCTATTTTTAAATAAGCACATGGCACAAGATCAAGGAAAGCTAGCAACTGCTAGCTTTCCTTCTAGCATAAGAATTTCCTTCTAGGATAATAACACATACTTATGTTAGAATGAAAGCTAGCAGTCGCTAGCTTTCCAATAGAAAAATCATGTCCATGGTGATTGGTGGTTGCTAGATTATACCTTGAGCTTGTGTCATGTGATCTATTTTGAAATATGCACATGGAAAAATATCAAGGAAAGATAGCAACTGCTAGCTTTCCTTCTACCATAATCATTTCCTTTTAGCATAAACACACATGCTTATGCTAGAAGGAAAGCTAACAGTCACTAGCTTTCCAATAGAAAAACCATGTCCATGGTGATTGGTGGTTGTTAGCTTATACCTTGAGCTTGTGCCATGTGCTCTATTTTGAATGAATGCTAGCTTTCCTTTTAGCATAAGTATTTCCTTATAGCATAACACACATGTTTATGTTAGAAGGAAAGCTAGCAGTCGCTAGCTTTACATGGTGATTGGCGGTTGCTCGCTTATACTTTGAATTTGTGCCATGAGTTCTATTTTGAACGAATGCTAGCTTCCCTTCTAGCATAAGCATTTCCTTCTAGCATAACCCACATGCTTATGTTAGAATGAAAGCTAGCAGTCACCAGCTTTCCAATAGAAAACCCTGGACATGGTGATTGGTGGTTGCTAGTTTATACCTTGAGCTTGTGCCATGTATTGTATTTTAAAATAAGCACATGGTACAAGATCAAGCAAAGCTAGCTTTCCTTGTAACATAAGCATTTCCTTATAGGATAATAACACAAACTTATGCTAGAAGGAAAGCTAGTCGTCGCTAGCTTTCCAATAGAAAAATCATGTCCATTGTGATTGGTGGTTTCTAGCTTATACTTTGAGCTTGTGCCATGTGCTCTATTTTGAAATAAGCACATGACAAAAGATCAAGGAAAGCTAGCGGCAATGCTAGAAGGAAAGCTAACAGTCGCTAGCTTTCCAATAGAAAAACCATGTCCATGGTGATTGGTGGTTGCTAGCTTATACCTTGAGCTTGTGCCATGTACTCTATTTTGAACGAATGCTACCTTTCATTCTAGCATAAACATTTTTTTCTAGCATGTCACACATGCTTATGGTAGAAGGAAAGCTAGCAGTCGCTAGCTTTCCAATAGAAAAACCTTAGGCATGGTGATTGGTGGTTGCTGACCTTGAACTTGTGCCATGTACTCTATTTTCAAATAAGCACATGGCACAAGATCAAGGAAAGTCTTAAACTTGTGCCATGTACTCTATTTTAAAATAAGCACATCGCATAAGATCAAGGAAAGCTAGCGACTGCTAGCTTTCCTTCTAGCATAAGAATTTACTTATAGGATAATAACACATACCTATGCTAGAAAGAAAGCTAGCGGTCATTAGCTTTCCAATAGAAAAATCCTATCCATGGTGATAAGTGGTTGCTAGCTTATACCTTGAGCTTGTGCCATGTGCTCTGTTTTGAATGAATGCTAGCTTTCCTTATAGCATAACACACATGCTTATGTTACAAGAAAAGCTAGCAGTCGCTAGCTTTCCAATAGAAAAACCTTGGGCATGGTGATTGGTGGTTGCTAGCTTATACCTTGAGCTTGTGCCATGCACTCTATTTTCAAATAAGCACATGGCACAAGATCAAGGAAAACTAGGGACTGCTAGCTTTCCTTCTAGCATAAGCATTTCCTTCTAGAATAAGAACACATACTTATGCTAGAAGGAAAGCTAGCAGTCGCTAGCTTTCCAATAGAAAGATCATGTCCATGGTGATTGGTGGTTACTAGCTTATACCTTGATCTTGTGCCATGTGCTATATTTTGAAATAAGCACATGGAAAAAGATCAAGGAAAGCTAGTGACTGCTAGCTTTCCTTCTAGCATCAGCATTTCCTTCTAAAATAAACACACATGCTTATACTAGAAGGAAAGCTAACAGTCGCTAGCTTATACCTTCAGCTTGTGCCATGTGCTCTATTTTGAACGAATGCTAGCTCTCATTTTACCATAAACATTTTCTTCTAGCATAACACACATGCTTATGTTAGAATAAAATCTAGCAGTCGCTAGCTTTCTAATAGAAAAACCCTAGGCATGGTCATTGGTAGTTGTTAGCTTATACCTTGAGCTTGTGCCATGTACTCTATTTTCAAATAAGCACATGGCACAAGATCAAGGAAAGCTAGCGACTGCTAGTTTTCCTTCTAGCATAAGAATTTCCTTGTAGGATAATAACACAAACTTATGTTAGAATGAAAGCTAGCAGTCGCTAGATTTCCAATAGAAAAATCATGTCCATGGTGATTGGTGGTTGCTAGCTTATAACTTGAGCCTGTGTCATGTGATCTATTTTGAAATAGGCACATGGAAAAATATCAAGGAAAGCTAGCAACTCTAGCATAATCATTTCCTTCTAGCATAAACACACATGCTTATGCTAGAAGGAAAGCTAACAGGCATTATCTTTCAATTAGAAAAACCTTGTCCATGGTGATTGATGGTTGCTAGATTATACTTTCAGCTTGTGCCATGTGCTCTGTTTTGAACGAATGCTAGCTCTCCTTCTAGCATAACACACATGCTTTTGTTAGAAGAAAAGCCAGCAGTCGATAGCTTTCCCATAGAAAAACCCTGAGCATGGTTATTGGTGGTTTCTAGCTTATACCTTGAGCTTGTGCCATGTACTCTATTTTTAAATAAGCACATGGCACAAGATAAAGGAAAGCTAGCGACTGCTAGTTTTCCTTCTAGCATAAGAATTTCCTTGTAGGATAATAACACATACTTATGTTAGAATGAAAGCTAGCAGTCCCTAGCTTTCCAATAGAAAAATCATGTCCATGGTGATTGGTGGTTGTTATCTTATACCTTGAGCTTGTGTCATGTGATCTATTTTGAAATAGGCACATGGAAAAATATCAAGGAAAGCTAGCAACTCTAGCATAATCATTTCCTTCTAGCATAAACACACATGCTTATGCTAGAAGGAAAGCTAACAGTCGCTAGCTTTACAATAGAAAAATCATGTCCATAGTGATTGGTGGTTGTTATCTTATACCTTGAGCTTGTGCCATGTGCTCTATTTTGAAAGAATGCTAGCTTTCCTTCTAGCATAAGTATTTCCTTATAGCGTAACACACGTGTTTATGTTAAAAGGAAAGCTAGCAATCGCCAGCTTTACATGGTGATTAGTGGTTGCTCGCTTATACCTTGAATTTGTGCCATGTGCTTTATTTTGAACGAATGCTAGCTTCCCTTCTAGCATAAGCATTTCCTTCTAGCATAGCCCATATGCTTATGTTAGAATGAAAGCTAGCAGTCGCTAGCTTTCCAATAGAAAGCCCTGGACATGGTGATTGGTGGTTGCTAGTTTATACCTTGAGCTTGTGCCATGTATTCTATTTTCAAATAAGCACATGGTACAAGATCAAGGAAAGCTAGCAACTTAATAACACATACTTATGCTAGAAGGAAAGCTAGTCGTCGCTAGCTTTCCAATAGAAAAATCATGTCCATTGTGATTGGTGGTTGATAGCTTATGCCTTGAGCTTGTGCCATGTGCTCTATTTATAAATAAGCACATGGCAAAAGATCAAGGAAAGTTAGCGACTGCAAGCTTTCCTTTTAGCATAATCATTTCCTTATAGCATAAACACACATGCTTATGATAGAAGGAAAGCTAACAGTCGCTAGCTTTCCAATAGAAAAACCTTGTCCATGGTGATTGGTGGTTGCTAGCTTATACCTTGAGCTTGTGCCATGTACTCTATTTTAAACGAATGCTACCTTTCATTCTAGCATAAACATTTTTTTCTAGCATGTCACAGATGCTTATGGTAGAAAGAAAGCTAGCAGTCACTAGCTTTCCAATAGAAAAACCCTAGGCATGGTGACTGGTGGTTGCTAGCTTATACCTTGAACTTGTGCTATGTACTCTATTTTCAAATAAGCACATGGCATAAGATCAAGGAAAGCTAGCGACTGCTAGCTTTCCTTCTAGCATAAGCATTTACTTATAGGATAATAACACATACCTATGCTAGAAAGAAAGCTAACAGTCGCTAGCTTTCCAATAGAAAAATCCTGTCCATGGTGATTGGTGGTTGGTAGCTTATACCTTGAGCTTGTGCCATGTGCACTATTTTGAAATAAGCACATGGCAAAAGATCAAGAAAAGCTAGTGACTGCTAGCTTTTTTTCTATCATAAGCATTTCCTTCTAGCATTTTTTTAGAAGGAAAGCTTTTCTTTTTAACGAGTCTCTACTTGTGCTAGATGCAATGGATTTTTATTTATCTTTAAGTATTTAATATGTTTCCATAACACATGACCCTTATTATTCTCGTGCATGTGAATAAAAGACATGTAATAGAATATTGTTTGATAATGCTCATTATTTCATGTATTTATAAAACAATTTAAACTTATAGTCGACTATTTATTATTGTTTTTAGAAGCTGTCGTCTCCAAAGCAAGTAAAATGCCACAATCAACATTCAAAAAACAAAAGCGTCATTCAACTCAGATTATAAATTCAACAATGGGTTCTAATTTTGAAATGATTAAAAAGTTCAAAACATCTGTTGCATATGAGTATGTCGAAGATTGGTATGTTGAGATTGAAAGTCCCATGAATATGTTTCCAGATATGTATCTATTTGGATCCATGGATGGAAATGATATACAAAGGCTAGGGATAATTGTTAGGTTCTATGCTCTCAATCATAGTCAGATCGATTTTCAAATGGAGGTAATTGAAGAAAATGAAGTGAAATTATTTTCTTGCCAAGTTGATTACACAAAATTTAGACCAGATTTGATTGATACTAATACAGAATTTCCAGAGTCAATAAAAAAGTCACAGTTTAAGTTGGACAGTTTTGAGAGCTTCAATGAATCTGGTCTAAAGAGTTGTGATGATCTTGTACAACGTATTACCAACATTATGAAATATCGCTATGTGAGATGTAAGAAAACAGCATCCGTGTTTCTTTATTTGCAACAGAGAGGTAAACTACTTGATAAAATACCAGATGATAAAATCGAGGCTCAATTGCTTGCTTTGAGAAGGGTATATTTAGCTGAGCTAGAACAGAGCATTAAAGAAAGTGAGTTCATTCCTACTACGGAGTTTTTAAAATCCCAAAAAGAAGACTCTCAGATAGAGAAGCTTGCTGACCAATGCGATGAAATCCATGAAAATTTTAAGGACAGTTATTTATTTTCAAGCTCTTTTACTATGAAGGTGGATGTTCGAAGATGTGTAGAAGCACCCAATTTATATAAATTGATATCACGGGATGATTTAAATGTTCGAGTATTAATAAAATCATTCCTATAGAAATTTCAAGCACCATTGCCTGATGCTCTTCTGATTCCATTTGACAGAAAAGAGTGTGATCTAATTGGAAACCCTGTGAAAATCATGAATGAAATGGATATAAATGCCAAGAACATCAATTTTTGGATAGTTGATGGGCAACACACCATTCAAGCAGCAAAAGAAATATTATCAAATCCTAAATTCAGTCTATCTGGGGAGGCAAAACAGAAGTACAAAGAACGTAATGCTTGATTCTTAGATCCATTAGTTGCTCCCAGTGTGGTGATTCGTATTTGCTGCCAGTTAAATTATGCAAACACAGTTTTCTTCAAAACTCCATTCATTGATTCTGTGTGATCTCCAAGACAATTCCTAATTGCCACAAATAAATTAAAGAAACAAAAATGTGGGAATTCTAAGACGGTTGAAGACAAGGTATGCAATTTTTTTTTTTTGCACTTAGTTTATATTGTTATAGCTAAATTCATGGCTATTTTATTTTTGATATCACATTCTTACTAATTTATATTTGTTATTTTTTAACAGGTTGATGATGAAATGTTGTGCTCTTTCTTCGATTG
>LPNX011224778.1:54133-69543 GCA_001517045.1 Pseudotsuga menziesii
GACAATTCTAAGAGGCAAGAAAATCACAACATCATCTCAACTTCTAGACTAGTGAAGCAATGTAAATGAGGTACCTTCCCTTCAACTATGACATCCTCACAATGTTGTTTATAATCCCGTTTTTTAGTTTCGATTCGACTATCAAGTCCCTTGATTGACTATTGGGGGGATGTTGGATCCATTAAGCACCAAATTCAAACATCTCAAATATATTATCAACTACTACATCCCACTATAATTGGACTCTAGGCATAGATAGTAGACACATTATCTTAATTCGATTTCTTCACACTTTCATTGTGTATGTATAATGTTGTACCTAACAACTATCCCATTTTTGACGAATTTATAGTTATTATTTGGTTCAACATCAATACATTTCTTATAATTTATTTTATTTTAATTTAATATTGTGATTTCCTTCCAATCATGCTATATTATAATATGTTATTTAACAATAAAAATATTTAATATGATACTTTGTTCACTTCAAATATAGATAGAGATCTTCTTGTAATAAAACATGCAATTATGTGTGCAACTTAACTTCATTAATCCTACATTTTATATCTTCATGAATATTTTTTCTCACGATTCAACAAATTACAGATTTTCATATACTCCTCCTAATTTATGGCATACCGAACTAGTTATAAATGATACAACATTTCATTTTTTATGATTGTATATTCAAAACACTTGGAGTAAATAAAATTTGTGATCAATAAAAACATTCTTTCTAGGATTAGTTTTTCCAATTTTAATGGAATATTTCTTTAATGCATAATTTTTACAAATTAAATGAAATAAATAAAATGTTTACAAAAAAATTCAATGTCATAGAAGTCCTTGTAATAGAATTTTTCTAGATTTCTTGAAATAGGTGTTATAGAGTAGTTCTGATCTGTTTCGATAAAACTATTACTTATGTAAATAATGAAGGAGAAATGGTAACCATAATAGGAATCCCTAGGAAAATAGCTATTAGAAAAATCTTTGCTTTGCAATTAAAGAGAGCTGTTCGGAAGGGTTGTAAATCCTTTTCTATAACTGTAATTAATGAATAACATATTAATAATGAAGATAAGATAAAAATGGAAGATATTCCCATCCTAAGGGGGCATTCAGATGTATTTTCGGAAGAAATTCCCAGACTACCTCCAAAAAGGGAGTTAGACTTCACTATTGAGTTGGTACTTGGTGCAGTTCCTAGCTCAAAGGCCCCTTATCGGATGAATATATTGGAACTAAATGAACTAAAATCACAACTAAAGGAAATTATTGATAAGAAGTATATAAGACCCAATGTCTCTCCTTGTGGAGCACCTGTTATTTTCGTTAAAAAGAAGGACGGTACTCTATGCTTATGCATTGATTACCATCAACTATATAAAATTACCATTATGAATAGATACCCATTTCCTCACATAGATGATCTATTTGATCAGCTGCATGGAGCAACTATTTTTTCAAAGATTGATTTACGATCTGGTTATCACCATGTCTGAATCAAAGATGAAGACATTTTTAAAACAACTTTTAGGATCATATATGGTCACTATGAGTTTGTTGTTATGCCATTTGGGCTTACTAATGCCCCAACTATCTTCATGTGCTTAATCAATAATGTATTGCATAAGTACCTTGATAAATTCGTCGTGGCATTCATTGATGAAATTCTCATTTATTCTAAGTCTAAAGAAGAACACGAGGATCACTTAAAAATTGTTTTACAAGAATTGAGAGAACAACAGCTTTATCCTAAATTTAGTAAGTGTGATTTATTTAAGGATAAAATACAGTACTTGGGCCATGTAGTAACTAAAGAAGGGATCTCAATTGATCCAGAAAATATAAAACCAATTGAAGAATGGCCAGTCCCAAAGGATGTGACTAACGTACGATCATTCATGGGGATTACAAGCTACTATCAAAGATTCATTGAGGGGTTCTCAAGAATCACAAATCCCATAACTTCTTTACATAAGAAAGGGAAGAAATTTGAGTGGAATCAAAAGTGTGAATAAAGTTTTAAAAAGTTAAAAACATTACTAACTACTGCACCAATCTTAAGAATTGTTGATCCTAATAAAGACTTTGTAGTATACACTAACGCATGCAACGATGGTCTAGGTGGAGTTTCAACTCAAGAAGCACACCTAATTTCTTATGAGTCTAGGAAGCTTAAGATTAATGAGAAAAACTACGCAACCTACGATTAGAGTTGGTTTCCATCATACATGCTTTGAAGATGCAGCACCATCACTTAATTAGAAGAAAATTTATGTTAATGATAGATAATAAAGGATTAAAATATTTGTTGGATCAATCTAACTTGAACGCAAGGCAAGTTAGGTGCCTATCTTTCCTTGGCGAGTACGATTTCGAGATCCAACATATTAATGGAAAATAAAATAAGGTTGTTGATGCTCTAAGTAGAAATGCAAGATTAAATTTTTTGGAAGCAATCAACACCTATAAAACAGATTTAGAAGAACAGTTAGATGAAGGAGTAAAATTGGATAAGAATTATCAGAAATTACAAGCAAAAATAGTAGAAAATTTGACTAAAAGTTTAAGTGCAGTGTATAGTCTAAACAAAAAAGGATTAATACTATATAAAAACAGGTTATATATACCTAATGTACCTAAAATTATGCTATTGATTTTAAATGAAATTCATAAGACTCTTTACTCAGGACATCCTGCTTATCAAAAGACTATAACCATGTTATAGAAGGATTAGTTTTGGCCAAACATGAAGAATGAACTAGAAGAATACATTGCTAAGTGTTTTGAATGTCAACAAGTTAATACTGAACACCAATATCTAGCCAGTTTACTACAGCCATTACCCATGCCTAGCTAGAAATGGGAAACAACCCGTATTGATTTTATTACAGGTCTACCTAGAAATCAAAATCTAAATGACTTGAGAATGGTAGTCGTTGATAAACTTAGTAAAGAAGCTCATTTTATATCTGTAAAGACCACCTACAAGGCTTCTAATATTGTTGATATATTTATGAAACAAATATTTCGTTTACATGGGATACATAAATTTATAATTTCAGACAGAGACCCTAAGTTTACAGGCAATTTCTGGAAGTGTTTGTTTAAAGGCATGAATACTACTTTAAATTTGAATACCTCTTTTCATCCCCAGACAGATGGATATACTGAAAGGGTGAATCAAGTGTTGGAATATATGCTCAGAATGTATGTTAAGGAACAACCAGGTAAATGGGAAGATTAATTACACCTAGTAGAGTTTGCTTACAACAATCACTATCAACCTTCAACAAGATACAACCCATTTGAAAATTTGTTTGGCAGAAAGTGCAATACCCCCATCTCATGGTGTAACTAGTGGACAGGTTAGTATGAGGAACTAAACTACTAAAGGATATGGATTTAATTGTAAAACATGTGCAAGGTAACTTAAAAGCTGCACAAGATAGATAGAAAAGTCAATCAGATCTTAAATGAACTCATAAAGATTTCCAGGTGGGTGAACATGTCTTTATAAAGGTAAGGCCTAAGAACAGTTCTTTGAAGTTAGGATGTTGTGCTATGTTGGAAACCCGATATTGTGGACCAGAGAGGCTCTAAATCCCTTTGTGGAAATAGAGTTTAAACCCCATGGGTTTTGAAAAAAACACACACAACACTTATCTTGAACAGGGATGGAGTATTTCCTTTATATTGGCTTGTTACGCTCAGGATTTTAATACCTACAACAAACCATATAATTATTAGTGATGGTGGATAAATTTCTTAAATTTTATAGAATGAGAACGAGAGATGTGGGTTTTTTTTCTTTACCTAAACGTTCTAAGACGTAGGCCTTGGAGGAGGTGATCCTTTCAACATCCTTGCCAATGCTCCCAACTTGCAACAAAGGCGTTAATGGTAGTCAAAATAACTTATTCAACTCAAGTACGACACTTTTAAACCATAGGCCAGATCAAATGATGGCTTTTCAATCATTGATTTGAACCTTGTAAACTATGATAAGAACCATGTCATATAACATAAAATTATTGCAATATAAACTAATAATATAGTATACTATATTAACTTTGAAAAGCCATGGTATAAACCTTGTCAAATCCATGTTCAATCTTTACACCCTTCGCGCCATTAGGACCAAGGTCCTTTAAAATACCTTATACCATGCACTTAGGACTATGGTAAGGATCGTGGCCACATAGATCCTTATCATAAACCCTTATTACATTGCAAGGTGGTATTAAGACTATGGTATAGTCTCCCGACCATTGGGCTAGTATGGCCCTAGCAACGACAATAAAAAACAAAGAAAGAAGCTTTAAAATGTCACCTTCAGGCATGGTTGTACGTAGTGGATAGGCTATGTCATCATTGCAGCTGGTGAAACTGACATACGATGCGAAATGATATAAGTAACTTACATAAGCATAATTAATGCTGCTTATTAAGAGTTGTATGATTATTGCTAGTTAAATGCATGCACAATTTTTTTCTTAATTACAATTTCTGAGGCATATGATAGATAACGAACAGTTAGTTAGAGATAACTAGAAGAATTCACTGATCTACATATTTTTAATGCACACACACAAGTATGGATCCATCCTTGTCTTTAGGACCGATTAGACAATGTCTAACAAGTTATTCTGAACTCATCCCTAAGCCCATGTTTACATTGACATTTCATAAATTTATGTATAAATATAAAATGACACACAAAAATTGTCACCAAATTCTTAATTGAGGCCTCTGCAACCATGGAACAACTTAATCAATTCAATAGCTTTTTCTTTTAAATGGATCTTTTAATGGGTGAGAGAAACCAACATAAAGCTTGGAACCAATGTCGTTAATTGTTTACGTATATTTATAAAATTACAAATAAAATATATCTTGATTATAATGATTGATTTTTTTATAATAATGATATCATTAGAGATTAATTTGTCGTATAGACTTTCTGATTTGTAGGGAAAAGGATCCTTCCGTACATCCAGTTAACTGCTAAAATCTAATATATGTTATTCAAGTATTATATGAATAAAAAAATATGTTATTGGACTATTAATTAATTATGTGAAGTGAGAAAACTATGTTACTAGACTATTAACTAGCACACCCACATAGTTTGTGGAGATAGTTATGGAATTGAAGACAATTTGTATTTTTTTAATTCCTGATATTCTTCTAATTGAACAGGTTCAATTGTGAGTTATCCATTCGTAGATACATGTTATCATATACATTCTTCATGTGATCAATTATTTTTTATATTCTTTTTCTTTATATCTTGCATTCTTCTAGTTATCTTCCATGACTTGTTGGTTATCCATTTTTCAGCTATGAGTTATCCATGCATTGCTACTAGTTATTCATTCATCACCTAGGTATCGGTTATTTTTTATATTCCTTTTTTTTATAATTTTGTATTTCAAATTTTGAATGAATCTCAACAGTACACTTATCTCATCGTCTTCCATAAATGAAAAAGAATAGGCCGTAGTCCACCCCAAATCTGAAATACAATAGTCTATCAATGTAATTAACTATGTGAACTCAGAAAAAAATAGGGAATTATTATTTGTAATAAAAACATAAAATTACCTATTTATAATTTTAAATGATGATCATCATCATACTTATTCATACCCTTAAAAAGGATAACATGAGCCCCTTCTTTTTATTTTTTAATTTTTTAATGCCTGAAAATATTTAAGAGAAGAATTCATAAATATATATATTTGTGATGAGTTAAAGGGTTAGGAATCAATATTATAGAAAATATTTTGAAATTGGGTTCTAATGTGGTTGTACAAAGAACATTTTATGAAAAAATGATTTTCATCTTCAATATTCTTTGTATCAAAAAGATGACAAATTGTTTCATCCTATGGCCTTTTAGGAATTGTCAAATTTTCATGTTTCACTATGGAGCTTGTGAGGGTTTTTTTTTATTTTACCAATGTTGTTTTTCTTCTTTACACTGGTTAAAATAAAGGGATATTTGTCATCTTCTATATTTGAGTTGATCATTTAGTTATAATATCTTTTTTTATCCCCTGACACTTTATTTCACCACATATTCTCCTTAAATTTAGATCTAATTGTGGAAATTGAACCCAAGAGATAGAACAATTACACTCACAAAATTGCTAATCAAACATGCAAAATTCACACCAAAGGAGACTGAAATTGGAGCATCACACTAATCTATATTCAATAAGTGTAAAATAGCCAACCTTGTGAAGTAATAGGATGCCGCAATATATCATTACATGAGATAATTGAATGCATAAAGATGCCATTTAAAATAATAAAAAAACAGGCTTACTAAATCTAGTCAAATCCCCCATAGGTTCATAAAGCAGTTTCCAAATCTATAAAGATGCTCATGAAATTTCTAAGTCAAGTGCGAAAGCTAAAGAGGGATGGAAAGAAAACTCATACATGCTTTTATTTGGAGAAAAGGATGGAGGATGATGTGGGAAAAAAACAAGTCAACTACAGCTAGTCTTGTTTTTCCTTTTTCCTTAAATCAGAATAAAACAAGGCTTCTTTTCAGAAAAATCACATATGCACTTTGGAGGATTTGGAATAAAGTAGACATGCTAAATTGGGTTTTCAGGATGTTTCCCAAGCACTCCATGACTTAATTTTAGCATGTGTTGACTTGTAGGACTTGTAGAAGGCAACTAGCATAGAATGGAATCTAGGAAACTAGGTAATAAGACAAAAAATAATTAAAATTAATGTCTAAGGTAGGTAACTATGGGTTGATTATTATAACAAACCCACTTAAGCATGAATTTATGAGTAAATATCAGAAAACTATAGAGCCTAGGAACAAGTCTTAGTCACCCTTTACATACTGCTTGTCCATACAACCAAGGAAAGAGGCCAAAACCCAGTGGGAAAATACTCCCTTAAACATGGACAGGAAAAACAAAATTTTGGAAATATTGTCATCAATCATGCTTCACAGCATGATCAGAAATCCCCAATACTAATTTGAGATTGCTGAATCTCTTCTCACAAAAAACTTTGGTGAAGAGGTCTACTACTTGTTCTGAAGATGAACATAAGAGAAGATCAATGGTGCCATCATGCACAAGTTGTATGATGTAGTGCATACGGATCTAAATGTGCTTGGTTCATTGTCTCTGAACTGGATCATTGCAGATTCAAATGGTGCTCTAATTATCACAATATATAATAGTTGAAAACTCTGATTTGAAACCACATTCTTTAAGTATCCCCTGCAACCACAAACATTCTTCTTTTGTAGGTGAGAGTGCTATGGCACTCTGCTTCTTTCTTGGTCAACTGATTGGTCCTTTTTCATGCATGAACACATATCCTGATGTATACTTTTGATTTGTGTTGTTACCTTCCCAATCAATGTCAATAAATCCAATCAAATCAAGATCAGATTTTGCTTTGTAGAAGATCCCATGAGTTCTTGTTCCTTGAACAAAGTTTAGGATCATTTTGGCTACTCTCCAGTGGATCTCATGAGGCTGATCCATGTATCTTGAATCCACACTAACTGCATAAGATAGATCAGGTCGAGTGTGTGTAAGATAAATCAAACACCCAATCAACTACCTATACAGTGTATTATTTACCATAGGAGAAGAACCTGCTTCTTCAAGCTTAACTCCTTAAAGGAAGGGAGTCTTGTTTGGCTTGCAATATTTCATGTTGAACTTGTTCAGAAAATTCAAATCATAGTTTTACTGATGTACTTTGATTCCATGTTTGGATTCAGCAATTTCAAAACCCAGGTTGGCTCAACAATCCCAAATCTGTCATAGAAAATGCATGGTTCATTCCATCCTTCAAGGAGGAAATATCTTTCTTTGAAATTCCTGTAATTAGAAGGTCATCCACATACAAGAAAATAATCATCAAATAACCATGAATCATCTTCAAACATACATTAGGATCGGATTTGCATCGAACAAAACTCAGTGATAACAAAAAGTCATCAATCTTGGCATACCAAGCCCCGGGGATTACTTGAGCCCATACAATAATTTCTCTATCCTACACACTAAATATGGATTAGAAACAAACCCTTCAGGTTGCTGCATGTAAATATCTTCAGTGAGATCTCCATTTAGGAAATCACACTTCACATCCATGTGATGTACCTCCCACTGCTTCGAAGCTACAATGGCTAGAGCTAGCCTTATGGAGTCCATCTTTTCCACTGGTGCAAAGGTTTCATTGTAGTCAATACCATGTACTTGTGAGTATCCCTTGGCTACCAATATTTACTTATATTTCAAAGGTGAACCATCAGCAGCAAAATTAGTCTTGAAAACCCACTTACATTGAACTAGCTTCCTCCCCGGGGGAAGATCAACCACTTCCCAAGTGTTGTTCTTTCGGAGTGAGCTGAATTATTCTTTCATGATTGTTTGACATATTGGATCATGTGATGCATCTTAATATGTATGTGGATCTTATTCAACCATCAGATAGCACTTCTCATCAAATACAGGATCTTTCACACAAAGGGCACTCTCAAATTGAGATCTAGCCCTCCCAGTGTCACTAGGATTTCCAGCTAGTTCCCCAGGTGCATGAATGGTCTTTGCTTCCAATTTTGGTCTTGTAGGAATGTTAGGATCTAAAATCAAATCATCATTATTAGACATATCAGAATCAGCAAAATCATTAGTCTCTCCACTTACAATCAATGGATCTTGTGGTGAAGATGACTCTCCAACTTCAACTGCTACTAAAGGCTCTTCTTGGAACTGAACACTTATTTCAATGAAATATTTGTTAGTGCTCAAGTTGATCATATTGTAACCTTTTGAATATTCAGAATACCCAACAAATAGGCACTCTTGGCTTTGGGGATGCGAATCCTTCCCCTTTTCAGTTGGAATTCTATCCCAAGCCTTTGAGCCAAAAATCCTGAAATGGGTCACATCTGGCTTGTGCCCACTCCAAGCTTCGAAATGAGTCATACCATCAAAATTATTATGAGGAACCCTATTCTATATGTAGGATGCATATTTTATAGCCTTGGCCCAAAACTTTGGTGGCAAAGTCTTAGCCTCCATCATGCAGGTTTCCATCTCCTTCAATGATCTGTTCTTTCTCTCAGCAACACCATTTTGTTGTGTTGTGTAAGTGATTGAATGCTGCATCTGAATGCCTGCATATTTACAATACTAAATTAACTTAGAATTGACAAACTCCCCACCATTGTCAAATCTGAGGATCTTTAGTTTCCTCCCAGACTGGTTTTCAACCAAGGCTCTAAAGACTTTGAAGAGGTCAAAAACTTCAGACTTATGCTTTACGAAGTAAACCCAACAATACCTGGAAAAGTCATCTATGAATTTTAATGCATATTTGGCTTGAATCATTGAAATATGAGGGAATGGAACAGCAATGTGACTGTGGATCAACTCAAGAGGTGCAGAGGTTCTCTCATGACTAGCTTTCTCATACTTGTGCTCTGGGTGTTTTCCTAGGATACAACCTTGACAGACTCCCTTAGAAAACTTGATCTTTGGTAACCCTATGATCATATATTTTTCACTCAAATCATAAAGATACTTGTATTTAAGATGGCCAAATATTTCATGCCAAAGCTTGCTTGCTTCATTAGCATGAATCAAAAGAGGAGAGGGGTTTGAGTAGGGTAGAAAATGGGAAAACTTGTATACCTTCGAAGTGTGATCTACCACACCTTTTGCTATGACTTTACCATTCGAAATATCAGTGATTTAAAAATCATCAGGGGATAAGATTACCTTCTTTGGATACCAAGTATGAGTCATCTAATACACTGACAAGAGATTAGAGGTAAGACCTAGAACATACAATACATTATTGAACTTACCATGGTCAAGATCAATCCTTCCCTTCCCCAAACTGTCAGTGAGAGAGTCATCTCCCAAAACTATTGGTGGATCTTTCGACATGTCAAGAGAAGAGAATGTATCTTTTGTTGAAACCATATGTCTAGAAGCTCCAAATTCTATGATGAAGCTAGGTGAGCTTGATGTGCCAGCAACCAAGGCATATACTCTCTCTCTATCCTCTAAATTTGATCGTCCTTCCCTCTTCTTTGAGAAATCAAGAAGGGAGATGTTATTCTTCTCCAGGCGTTGGGTCAACATGTCAATTTAATTCTTCATACAATAGCTCTCAGGATGACAGCCCTTACTACAGTATGTGCAATTTCTCATTTCTCCTTTGTTCTTCTTCTTCTGGGAGTTCTTCTTGGAACCTTGGGGCTCATATTGAGACTTGTTCTTGTCTCTCTTTTGCTCAGGTGGATTTTTATCTTTTTTATTTCTTTTTGAATCCACCCTTGAATCTCTAGCAACAAAGGATTTGTCTTTGGAAGGTTTGATGGTTCCCATCATCACAAACTTATCTTGTTCATGTGTGATGGAGTCCATTAACTCTGCAAGCTTAGGAATCTTCCAGGCTCGAGCTGTCAACTTGGTGGCATGGAAGGTTAAAAAAAACATTGAATAGTCAGTACCAAGCTTAGAGAGTATGTCCAAAACAATTTGCTCTTCCTTCTTTTCAATCCCACACTATTTCAACTATAAAACAAGGGCCTTAAACTTGGAAAAGTAGAGTTGCAATGATTCGAAGCTACTGGGACTCAAGGAGATCAGCTTATTCTTGATTTGATGTCCTCTCATCTCATCTGTATTTCCAAAAAGATATTCTATCTTCTCCCACACTTCATTAGGTGATGTCAATCCATCAAAATGGAAGAGGAGGTCTTTTGAAATGCTCAGACAAAAAAAACCATAAGCCTCATCCCTCCAGTTGTGCCATTTAATTTTCTCCGCAGTTGCATTGGGATCTGCCTCATTTTCCATAGTCACCCTATAGATACCTTTCTCTCTCAACAATATCTCCATCTCAGCTTTCCACTCAAATAAATTGAATGGAGTCAAGATGATCTTCTGATATTGGTCCATAGCTCAGAAACTGTGCCCTCTAGTTAGCGAAATGCGCTCCCGGTCAAGATGTCAAACCTACAATAGCAATAAGGAAGAAAAGAAATTGATCTACAAAGGGTCTGATACCATGTGGAAATTGAACCCAAGATATATAACAATTACACTCACAAAATTGCTAATCAAACATGCAAAATTCACACCAAAGGAGACTAAAATTGGAGCATAACACTAATTTGTATTCAATAAGTGTACAATATCCAAAATTGTGAAGTAATAGGTTGCTTCAATATATATCATTACATGACAAAATAAAATGCATAAAGATGCCATTCTAAATAGTAAAAAATTAGGCTTACTAAATCTAGTCAAATCCCCCATAAGTGCATAATGCAGTTTCCAAATCTATGAATATGCTCATGAATTTGCTAAGTCAAGTGGAAAAGATAAAGAGATATGGAAATAAAACTCATACATGATTTTATTTGGAGAAAATGAGGGAGGATGATGTGGGAAAAAAACAAGTCAACTACACCTAGTCTAGCGTTTCCTTTTGCCTTAAATCAGAATAAAACAAGGAAACTTTTTAGAACAAACAGATATGTGCTTTGGAGGATCTAGAATAAAGAAGACATGCTAAGTTTGGTTTCTAGGATGTTTCCCAAGTGCTCCATGACTCATTTTTAGCAATCGTTGGCTTCTGGGACTTGTAGAAGGAAACTAGCATAGAATGGAATCTAGGAAACTAGGTAATAAGAAAAAAATAATTAAAATTAATGTCTAAGGTAGGTAACTATGGGTTTATTATTCTAACACTAATAATACTTCTAATATTATCACTATTATGCATCTATTACCTCTTCTTCAACTCAGTAACAGTTTAGCCTCAACTTGGCATATTTATGCCAACCTTTCTTAAGTCATAAGTGGTTTTACTAAAATAAAAAGCAATCATAAGAAGCATATTCTATCCCATGTACATTAGGTACCAAGTCATATCCAGGCTCTTAATTAGGGAGAGACTCACTTTAATATAGAGGATAGGTTAGGGCATATTGTCTTTAATTTTGAGGTTATATATTATAAAGAACTCTTGAATTTTCTTTATCATTCTCCATGATTGTTTAGATATGGTGCAACCCTAAACTTCACAACCATATAATATAACATGAGCCACAAGAATTTCAAAGAGAAGTTTCTTCATATCCTAAGCCAGTGATTTTCTAATTTACAACTATTTTTGAGTCCATAATAGTATTTCCACACTCCATTAATCCTTTTTTGAGTGCTATACTTATAGTTAATATTATGATGAAGATCAATCCTAAGATATTAATATGAAGTCACTTCCTCCATGTTTTTTCCAAATATGGAATTAACATAACTTATATTTTGGAATGTGATTATCATAACCTTTATTATGTATGTGTAAATAGTCATACCCCTATTAGAACAAAAATCCTTGATAATTTTTAGTTGCTTGTTGAAATCATAGGAACTCCCTGCCATAATAATAATATTACTAGCCTCGAAAGAAATGATGATGACTATACTAGAGAAAGTCATGTTAGCACAATCAACCTCTTCCAAACAACCCTACAGCTTGTCAATTCAAATACCAAAAAGGGTAGGGGATAGGGGACAACCTTGCTTGACTAGACTAAATCGCAATTAATTTATTTTCACAAACTCTTAGATTTCTTAAAATTGGGAATAACCTTCTCACGCAACCTTTCCACAACAACTCTCAACTCAAAATGCACTTTTAGCTAGATTCTAAGATATTCTACAGGATAGTTTTAGGCACTGTGTCAAATGTTTTTTTTAAATCAACTGAGCAAACATAGAACATTGGTTTTATTATTGCAACACTCCTGCAAAAATGGTTTCAAGAGTAAAAAGGTGGCCCACATTTATATGATAGCCCAAAATTCCATTTAAACCTCAAATTTGTTTGTGTGACTTTCTAGGTATATGCTAATCGTCTTTTCGAACATAATTCCATATAATTTGACTAAAAAGAACTAATCATTATATCAAAATATTAAAAAAAATCTATAATAATAATAATATTTATAATAATATAGTTTTTATATAAAATATAAGAAAAGAAAAAACAATAACCTAAATAAACAATATTCAATAATAAAAATCCATAATTAATTAATTAAAATATATAAATAAGATAACGAGTAATTATTACTATCACTATCAGCAATAGTATTAGGAAATTTAATATGATATGTGGTTGTAATAAAATTGATATGATTAACTGTATTAAAAAAACATCAATATTATTAATAAAAATAAAACATAATGTTTCTATAAGAGTTCGAATTTTTAATTATATATATATAGAGGTGT
Source organism: Pseudotsuga menziesii (assembly GCA_001517045.1). Taxonomy (NCBI): domain Eukaryota; kingdom Viridiplantae; phylum Streptophyta; class Pinopsida; order Pinales; family Pinaceae; genus Pseudotsuga; species Pseudotsuga menziesii. The sequence continues at coordinate 67,456 of LPNX011224778.1, forward strand.
GTGTGTGTTGGGGGGTGTTCTTTAAAAAAAAATTGTATTCAAAAAGTTTTATGAACATGGAAGATTAGAAAGGTAAGTATTGTGCTAAATATTTTGAAATTGTAATTTAATATAGGTGTACAAACAATATTTTATGATAAAAAGGTTTTTTATCTTCAACCCTTTCAGCGTGAAAAATATGACAAACTCTTTCATTCCTTATATATGTATATAATGGTTGACTATTATGATAGACTAATACATATTTCCAATCAAGGGATTGTGAACATTATACAAATCTTTCATCAATCCGGATATTATGGAACAAGGATATTTGAAACATTAGAAATATCTTGATTCAAAAAATATTTTAGGAAAGAGGCATCAATAGGAATGTTATTCACATGATATAAGTGTTAGTTTTTCAACATTTAAGCTAGCATTATGATAAGATCTTTTTCACTGAGAGAATAACAAGCACAACAATCACATAAGCACATCACAAGAGACAAGAGACACAAAGATTTTAGGAGGGGAAACCATAAATGGAGAAAACCCCTCAACTTCCTCTAAGATAGTATCACCACAAGATGTGAACCCAAAACAGTAAGATGACCTCCCTTCACAACAGCACCCTTCTGTCTTGTGTCAAGCCCAAGAATTTCCTTCTCCAAAAGTGCGCCACACTTGAGAGAGCAAGAGAGCTAAGTCACAAGTGATAAATAGAGAGACTCTCACTCTCTATTTATATTCTTCTGTTGACTTGAAGCGCACTCAACCATGTAGGCTTAACTTATAATTAATTACTTGAGCCTACACCTTAATTAGTGTATAATAACCCAAGTGCCCCTAAACTATGGGGACTTACCTAATGACTTGATATGACTTGTTTACATTATTAATCCTCCCGATCGGAACATCGGGGCATGACCACATGACTCAAATACATAATAGAAACATCCCGGAATAAACTTCGGGTTACAATATATTAAATACATAGAAGAATACATTCCGAAGTTACATATACATCAACACTCCCTCTTAACTAGGAAGGTATTCTTTCGACACAATTTTCAGCACTGGTCTTCTTCTCTGTATCACTGGATCATGTTCGTCTTCAAGTCATCTTCATCTTCAAGTCATATTCATCTTCAAGTCATCTGGATCTGGATCATCTCTCGATCTGGATCATCATACAAAGGCATCACTGGATCTAGATCATAACTCGATCTGAATCAACATCACTAGACTGGATCTGGATCATCACTCGATCTGGATCATCTCTCTGGACTAGATCTGGATCATCACTCGATCTGGATCATCACTGCTGGATCTGGATAATCACTCGATCTGGATCTCTCGGAGTCATCATACCTGGATCTGGATCATCTCTCGATCTGGATCTCCGCTGGTCATCATCATGGGTATACTATCTCGTCATAGGAAGTTCTACAGAGCCAACCCTTTTTCATGCTGGATGTAGGCCTACTCCTCATGTAGGTCTTCGCCCAACACTTACATCTGACCTACTCGTCAGAAAGGCACGCCCAACACTCACATCTGACCTACTCATCAGAAAGGCCCAGCACTTACGTCTGATCAACACATGATGCGAAGACTGGCTCAATCATCTCTATCTGATCAACACATGATGCCAAGATAGATACTGCACTTACGTCTGATCAACACATGATGCGAAGACTGGCACAGCACTTACGTCTGATCAACACATGATGCGAAGACTAGCTCAACACTTACATCCACCTAGATAGGAACACATCCTATCACAGTGATGGAAGGGCATGCACTCACATCTAATATTGTAGTAAACTACAATCACATCAGAATGCCCCCCAGTCCTTCTCGACTGAGCTACCTGGTAACTGACCAGGCGCCTCCATTCTCCTTGAGAATGGCAGTTGCCCTTACATCCGACCTGCTCGTCGGAATGGCCAGCACTCACATCTGTCATGGGAGGAACTTAATCCTTTAGCCATGATCAGAATGCCTCTGCCCTTACATCTGACCTGCTCGTCAGAATGGCACAATCCCACCCAATGATGGAAGACTCTCAACTCTAATGAGGAGAGATTTCTGCACTTACATCTG
>LPNX011224778.1:71055-104178 GCA_001517045.1 Pseudotsuga menziesii
TGTCTTCTCTTCTTATGGGTAGAGCTTCTTCTTCTTCCCAAAGTTTTCTGAAAGTAATCACTTCGTTCTGGAACACATTCCTTGAATGAATGAATTCCACGATCCTGGGAGGCCATTCAAGGTGGCCATCACCACTTCTGCATTCTTCACTTCTGCTTCAAGTTGTTCTTGATTTGAGAGACTCTTGTGACTAGATGGTCTCTGTATTCTGGAACTTCACATTCTTCAACTGGTTTCTTTAGGCCATATTCTGATTTTTGTTCTTCCCTTCAAATAGCTTGAAATTCTGGAACAACTTTGCTTGCAATAGGTAGTGATCTGTAATGCACATGTGCAAGCCTTCTATGCCAAAGCTCATTTGGCTCTACTGTGTCATGGATCAAGGCTTGTTCTGGATGGCCCTTCAATTTGTACAAGCCTCCTTCTTGTTCTCCAATCACTATCGCATCATCGATAGTCTTTCCTTTCGGACACATGATGACTTGACCATCTATGAATGCAATCTGCATTCCTTTTGCATCAATGCTGAAATGGAGAGAAGGTTCTTCTTGAGTCCTGGAACAAACAATACTTCTTTCATTGTTAGAGACTTACCAGATTCTATCTTGTATGAAGATTCCCCACTACCTTTTATTGGATATTGGTAGTCATCTCCTAGTTTCACCTTGTGAGGTGATTCATGTTCTGACAGTCTTACAAAGGATTCCTTGAGTCCCGTCATATGTTTGGAAGCCCCACTGTCTATAAGCCAATCATCACTTCCATGAGTAATGTTACCTGTGAGAGATGATATCAGAACATATTCATCCTCACTTGAAGAATCTTCCCTTTCATATCTGGATCTCTTTCTGGATGGTTCATCATCCTCTGCAGCATGAGCATGATGTCTTCTTTGGCCTTGACCAAGTTCTTCATGTGAAAGGCTTCTAACCTTGTCTCCCTCTGAAACTGGAACCTCTATATTCATGTAGGTGTTCAATCCATTTTCTTCAGAGAGATCAAATACTTCCAGGCTTGGAAGTTGTCAACTTCACCAAGCTTATCATCAAGCTGATGTGATATATCATATTGAAATGAGAACCTCAAATGGAAATAGCAAAGGATTAGATCTTACCGATTTGAGGTGTCCGTCCTTGTCCCGGAGTTCGCTGATCTAGGGTTTGTCACAGAAACCCTAATTTTCAAAACTTGGAATCTTTCAAAACTAATTGGATAGACAGATATATCTCTTCAAATGGATCTGTCCAATGTACTCCTTTTCTGAAAACAGTGGAGGGAAGCTCCCGGAAAAGGAAGCCCTAGATTTCCAATTTCTTCTGCAGAAATGCCTGTTACTGTTTCTGTGGTATATACGAACTTACTAATCCTCTGTGTCTACAATTTCGCACTAAATTAACCTTGCATGTCCCTGATACAACAACACAGGTTTCATCAGAATTGGTTTCACCATTTGGGATTTATTATCCTTTTCCCAAGGTGACCTGTTACAGAACTGTTCAAAACAGCGAAGTTTTACGGCATGCCACGTGTCACTGGTTCATATTCTGAGTCTGATATTCATACCACCGAAATTAAAGTCCGTTCCCTTTTTGTAACATCTTCAGAAATTCCATTTGGACCTCTGTAGCCCAAGATATTGCAATTATCCTCAGGTGTCCTGTTTATGGATGATTTCTGTAAGAGGCTGGAATCCTAACTTTGAGAGCTCTTATCTCCCAGAATATAGCGAATCTGAGGCTGATTTTTGGACACAGTATTAATCAGGATTTTATCTTCGGTCCCTACAATTTTTCGCTTCTGAGACTTCGCTAATCTCAGAATATAACGACTCTACCAAAACTTAGCATTTTTAGTATTTAGGGTTTCTCCTAGCTCAGGGTCAAACTAGGGTTTGAATTTCCCGGAGTTTCACCCAATCAAATTTCTTGATCCAAATCTCTAAAATTCGGTTTTGATGAGGAGAACAATCCTATGCTGGTCTCACCCAAAAATTCCTCTTCTGTAGAAAGCCCTAATTTCCACATCGAAACTGAAAATGCTTGAAATTGAATTCCGCATCGACAGAACAATGCACCATTTAATGGAGAGTCATCCTAGCATACTTTTGCTGAAAATATGTGGAGGAAGATCCACAAAATAGGAATCCCTAGTTCCTATAGCTGCACAATGTCTTCTTCTCAGGTTAGCTCTGATACCATGTTAGTTTTTCAACATTTAAGCTAGCATTATGATAAGATCTTTTTCACTGAGAGAATAACAAGCACATCAATCACATAAGCACATCACAAAAGACAAGAGACACAAAGATTTTAGGAGGGGAAACCATAAATGGAGAAAACACCTCAACTTCCTCTAAGCTAGTATCACCACAAGATGTGAACCCAAAACAGTAAGATGACCTCCCTTCACAATAGCAACCTTCTGTCTTCTGTCAGGCCCAAGAATTTCCTTCTCCAAAAGTGTGCCACACTTGAGAGAGCAAGAGAGCTAAGTCACAAGTGATAAATAGAGAGACTCTCACTCTCTATTTATATTCTTCCATTGACTTGAAGTGCACTCAACCATGTAGGCTTAACTTATAATTAATTACTTGAGCCTACACCTTAATTAGTGTATAATAACCCAAGTGCCCCTAAACTGTGGGGAATTACCTAATGACTTGATATGACTTGTTTACATTATTAATCTTCCCGATCGAAACATCAGGGCATGACCACATGACTCAAATACATAATAGAAACATCCCGGAATAAACATCGGGTTACAATATATGAAATACATAGAAGAATACATTCTGAAGTTACATATACATCAACAATGAGCCAAACTATGATACTTACTGTTGTTTGGAAATTCATTTTGAATAGCAATTCCAATTACTCTTCTAGAATATTTATGGTCGATAATAACATAAAGAGGTTGAATTCATGGTTGGCCATGGTTGAGCGCATATGGTTGTAGTTGACAATGGTTAACTTTGCATGACTAGAATTGATTATGGTTGACCATATTTGGATATTTTACTATGGACCATGGTTAACTTTGTTTTACTATGGTTGACTATCATTAAGTGTGGTTAAACATGTCATATTATGGCTGACCATTGGTGACCATGGTTGACTATGTTTGACTATAATGGAGAAAGGTTAAATATGGTCAAATATGGCTTGTTCTACATGTTTGACCAAGGTTAAAAATGGTAACCCTAGTTGGTCATGTTTGAATATGGTTAACAATTATTAACCATGGATTCAAGAATTTTGACTATGATTGACCATTTTTGAATATGTTTGATAGTGTAAATTTTGGTTCACTTTGGATGGCCATGGTTTGACAAGGTTGACTATATTTAACTATAGGGTGAGTGCAAAAGGTTGAGAGAAATTTTTGACCCAATGGTAAATTTAAGAAAATGATTCAAGATCTATAAAAGAGAAATGATCCAAAGCAATATCGAGCCTGACAATGTGATTTCCAACTAGGATAGTTAAAAAATGCGAGCATGTTATGTTGCTCTAAAACGTGGAGGCATTATGTTGTCCAAAACATGCACGTGCTTTTAGAACATGATTTATGCCCAAAATGGGTCGTTCCCATATTTTTATTCACAATATCCAACCACAACAATTTTGGGTCAACCAAAGAATGCAAGGGTAAATGTGATTTGGGTGAGAAGGGAATACAATTTCTGCCTTTGGAATCAATCTCTTCATTCTCAAGTATTTACTCCAAATATCATCCTTCTAGTTTAATTATTTTCAATAATTTGTATGTCCTAATTAAAAATTTTAATTTTAATACCCTAAAAGAAATTTAAACCATAAATTGAGTCGTTTGCATGCCCAAAACAAAACAAAACCCCAACTTACTCATAAAAATCTAATCAATTTCACTGTGTGCATATATATTCACGAGCATCCTTGTGAATCGAAACCAGTATTCACAAACTTGCAAATTTTCACAAGTATATAGCAAGGTTGTGTACAACTAAAAAAAAGTCAAGTAGAACTCATATCTTCCCCAAAATACATAAACAAATACACTAAATTGTGAGTGCACAAGGTGCGACTTTGAGGGGTGGAGATGAACTACGTCACTCCTTGTCAGCATCATTAGATTCTATTGTAGACACTATCAACTGATCGAATGATGTGTTGTATAGAATAGCATTGTATAAAGAGAGAATGACAAGGATATGCTAATGGATTGAGCTACAATGACATGAAAAAGCTGAAAATCACCAAAGTGCATATATATTCACAGTTTAGATTACTTGGGACATATGTCACTTGACATACTAATAGACCACATATTCCAATTGATTTGTGTGTTTGTCAACCAATCAAAGATAAATGGACGGAAAAAAGGTACATGGGTTTTGACATTCCCCCACAAAACAATAGGGAAGTACCCCTACAATTCCTTCAAAAATTTTATGATGTGTTTGTGTTGGAAAAACATATCAACTATTTTGACATCTTGGGATGAATCCAGGGTGTTGGTAGGGGTATGCCCCAAAACCATCCCAATACTAGGAATATAGATGCCAATCGACATATACATCCACCCTGTAGCAATATACAAAGGCTAGAAATCCCTCCTACACATGATAATATTTTTTAGACATCGGAGGTGTTTCTAACACTAGCTCATATGATTGACTACTGCATCAAAAATATTAACTATCCACAGGTGGGGTATAGCCATAATATTCCACTGGTAGAGGACCATCTATTGGTGGGGATATACCAACATCCCATCAGCACCAAATTGAGCCGCATGTGTCCACAACGTGTAGTCAATCTTGTTATGGTCATGGAACAACACATGGTACCTCTACGATGACTACTAAGAAAGTAAGGATAGTGTAAAATTTCTAAAATTGTTCAATTTAATTTTTCCATATTGTACACATATTAAAATATTCTTAATATATAAAAAATTTAATCTTACGGGAGCTTCATGACTCTATAGGGGTGATAGTGTACTTGGTGTTGTCATATCTGAGGAAACAACCAACACTAAGGTCATATTTTAACATGTCAGTTTGTTAATATGTGTCATTTTTTTAATAGATGTTAGCTCATTAAATTTTTATATGGTCTAATATTTACAATTTTAATTTGCAAGAACCACATTATCAAAATTAAGCAGGAGACATTAATTTGAGTGAACCCCCCCCATGTAGCTTCTATGATTACCTAACGAATGTAAGTACATGCTTAATCACTTAATCTTGTTCAAATCCTTTTTCTTAATGTACTCCTTTATAGGTTGCTAATAATCCTATAAATACTAGTTCCACTCTTTGAATGTCTAACTCTAGAATCAAAATCAAAATTTTGTAAATTTAACCCCTATATGCAAACAATGCACAAACCCTTACTGAGAGAAATCCTAGTTTCCAAAATCATCCTATAAGGTGATTCCTAGGCCATAGAACTAGAGCAGAGGAGAAAACTTAGAACTATAATGATGTCCTGAATTGAAAGGATCCAACATTTTGTTGATCTGAGCCACAAATCATTATTCTATGGCACGGTGAAGCTCACGTCCTAGAGGCTTTCAGGGACACATGTTGAATCACTACTCGAGGCATCGAATTCCAAGCATGCAACAAAAATGGGTTCCAAGAGGTCCTGTAAGTGTGTTTAGGAATTTTTGACATGGAAATTCTAGCCGCAAGTTTTGTCTCAAGGAATTTGTAAAGTTGACCCCTATGTGCAAAAAAATGCACAGACCCTTAGTTGAGAAAAATCCTAGTTTCCAGAATTATCTTATAAGGTGATCCCTAGGCCATGGAACTAGAGGGGAGGGGAAACCCTAGCACTATATCGATATCCTGAATCACACAATTCAATGGTTCATCAATCCATCCCACTATCATCATTCTATGACACGTTGAGTCTCACCTCCTAGAGGCTTTTAGGGACACTTGTTGAATCCCTCCCTGGGCCATAGAATTCCAACCATGAAAAAAAATGGGTTCCAAGAATTCATGCAAGTGTGTTTAGATAGTTTCCAAATGGGAATTATATCTAGAATTTTCAAGTCAAGGAATTTTTTAATTTTCCCTCTATGTGAAAAAAATACACAGACCCTCATTGAGCAAAACCTTAGTTTCCAAAATTTTTCTATATGGTAATCCTTGGGCGATGGAACTAGAGGAGAGGGGAACCCCTAGCACTATCCTGACATCTTGAATCCAATGATTTTTATGTTTTGTTGTTCCAATATATGGTCATAAATATATGCAATGTTCAAGCTCACCTCCTAAAGGATTTTAGGGACACCTCTTGAATCCCTACTTGCAGCATAGAATTCCAACCATACAAGAAAAATAGGTTTTGAGAGGTCATACATGTTTTTTTAGGTAGGTTCCATGAGGGAATGCTAGCCATAAGTTCTCAGTCAAGGAATTTGAAAAGTTGAAACCTATGTGCAAAAATGCATAAACCCTTATTGAGCAAAACATGAGTTTCCAAAATCATCCTATAAGGAAATCCCTAAGCCATGGAACTAGAAGAAAGGGGAAACCTTGGCACTATATTGATGTCATGAATAAAATGGAGTATGTGGTTTTTTGATCTGAGCCATGAGCATAATTCTATGGAACATTGAAGCCCACCTCCTAGATGCTTTCAAGGACCCCTTTTGAATTCCTACCTAGGGCATAGAATTCCAGCCATACAACAAAACTAGGTTCTAGGAGCTGCTGTAAGTTTGTTTAGGTAGGTTCCATGTCAGAACTCTAGAAACAAGTTTTTGGTCAGGGAATTCGCAAAGTTGACCCCTATGTGAAAAAATTGGACATTCCTTTACTGACCAAAACCCTAGCTTCCAAAACCATTCTATAAGGTGATAGTTGGGCCATGGAACCAGAGGAGAAGGGCACCCATAACACTATCCAAATTTCTTGAATCCAATAGAGTAAATGGTTCATCAATCCAAAGCACCGTCATCAACCTATGGCATGTTGAGGATCACCTCCTAGAGGATTTCAAGGACACCTATTGAATCCCTGCTCAGAGCATAGAATTCCAACTGTGCAACAAAACTGGGTTCTAAGAGGTCCTGCAAGTGTGTTTAGGTAGGTTCCATGTTTGAACTTAGATAGAAATTCTTAGTCAATGACTTTGTAAAGTTGAACCCTATGTGAAAAAAAGGCACAAAACCTTACTAAGCAAAACCCTAGTTTCCAAAATCATCCTATTAGGTTATTCTAGGGAAATGGAACCAAAGAAGAGGGGCACCCTTGATAGTATTGCAATTTACTAAATCAAATGGAGTCTATGGTTCATCGATCTGAGCTACCATCATCATTTTATGGCACGGTGAATGTCACCTCCTTGAGCCTTTTAGGGACACCTATTGAATCATTAACCAGGGCATAGAATTCCAATTGCAAAAAAAAAATGGATTCAAGGAGGTCCTATAAGTGTGATTAGGTATGTTACGCATGGGAAAACTAACCACAAGTAGGCTAGTCAAGGAATTTGTAAAGTTTACTCCTATGTGTAAGAATTTGATATTACCTTAGTGAGCAAAAACCTAGTTTCTGAAATCATCCTATAAGGTGGTTCTTAGGCCATGGAACCAAAGGATATGGGAACCCTTAAAAAGCATTTGATTTCTTGAATCCAACGGAGTTAAAATTCCATCGATTTGATCCATAATCATCATTCAATGGCATGTTGAAGCTCACCTCCTAGAGGTTATAAAGGACACCTATTGAATCCCTACCAAGGGCATATAATTCCAACCATGCAACAAAATTAGGTTCTGGAATTAGAGGAATTTTGGGGTCTAAAATGGGCATCCTAAGGAAAATAATAAAATAATAGTTAAAATAATAAAATAATGGTTAAAATAATAAAATAATATTAATTAATTTTGGAGGAAGAAAGAAAAAACTACTTTTTGTGTTCGTATTTTCGACATATCTCCCTATGTTTTTACTCAAATTTCGATCGAGAGAGCTCGTTGAATGCGGAATTTGATTCCGCATCCAACGAGTACCCACACTGCATACTTTTGATGGACCCCGCTACCCAAAAAACAAGAAATACCTGAAAAAATGTGATGATGATGTCATCATCACATTTTTTCAGGTATTTCTTGTTTTTTGGGTAGCGCGGTCGGTCAAAAGTATGCAGTGTGGGTACTCGTTGGATGTGGAATCAAATTCCGCATCCAACGAGCTCTCCCAATCGAAATTTGAGTAAAAACACAATGAGATATGTCGAAAATACGAACAAAAAAAGTAGTTTTTTTTTAATGACAAATATGCCAATTCAACCATTATGGTTGACTTATTTTATTGAAATTCTATTGGTTGTTGAATTCCAACTCACAAAAACTTATTTTGGCATGTTTTCTTATAAGGCCCATTTTAGACCCCAAATTTCCTCTAATGGAGGTCCTGTAAGTGTGCTTAGGAAGGTTCCATATTGTAATGCTAGCCATAAGTTTTTTATTGAGGAATTTGAAAATTTGACCCCTGTGTGCAAAAATTGCACATTCCCTTACTGAGCAAAACCCTAGTTTCCAAAGCAACCTAAAAGATGATCCCCGGGCCATGTGTTGGGTATACGTTATATCCTTTGCATGTTTGTATGGAGAGGAGGTGCACATGATAGCACTGCAGCTTAGTGATCCCAAAGGAACCTTCGATGAAAATAGGCCATAGGTTGTTTCCGATGCGAGCGCAGCGAGCAAAAGTTTTTGGTTATTTGTAGATTTTATGGATATTTATAACTGTTCGTGGCTATTTTTAGAATTGGTCTAAAAATATGTAACTTAATCCCAGTTAAGGGATTGGATTCTTTTTCTAATCCAAGTTAACGGATTAGGGTATTTGGATGTTGCAGAATACCTATATTTTGTATTGTGAGGATTTCATAATGGAATGAAGAGAAAATAGGAGGTGTGGCTCCAAGGTTTTCTGGTTTTCTCGGTTAAGGGTTTCTAGGGTAAATCTCTGTGTTTATGTGTGACTGATGTGTTGTGATCTCTATTTTGCTTAAAATAATATGTATGCTTTGCTTCTCTGCACAGGTTTAAAACTTACATGTGGAATCAGAACTTGATTTTGGCATCAGGGGGACACCTTTGCTACTAAGGGTTTGACACAGTTGATATATCTCGGGTCTATGATAAACCTGGGTTCAGTGGGAGATTTGCAGTGTTGATTTGTGCATTGAAAGAGAATGGCGAGCACTTCAAGAATTGAGATCGAGAAATTTAACGGCCAGAATTTTGAGCTATGGAAGCTCAAAATGTAGGATCTTCTGGTAGATTGGGAACAGTGGGTTGCTGTGGATCCGACTACGAAACCCACTGCAACGTCACAAGAAGATTGGGATAAATTAGAAAGAAGGGTGAGGAGTACAATACGATTGTGCTTATCAGATTCTATGTTGTTGAATGTATCTGTTGAAGATAGTGCAGTAAAGCTATGGGAAAAACTAGGGAGTTTGTATCAATCAAAATCCCTTGTGAACAAGTTGTTTCTACAAAAGAAGTTGTTTCACCTCAGAATGGATGAGAATGACACTGTAACAAAGCATTTGAATGTCTACAATACTCTAGTAAGTCAAATAACCTCTGTTGGTATTAAAATGGCTGAAGAAGATAAATGTATTACATTATTGTGTTCTTTGTTGGATTCCTGGGACAACCTAATTGTTGCAATAGGTAGTTTTAGCCAGGCGACCTTAAAATTTGATGAAATTGTATCAGCCCTACTATCAGAAGAGATGAGGTGGAAAACCATGGATAATCATAGCATGGATGCATTGTCTGTGAGAGGTCGTCCCCAAGAGAGAAACAAAAATAAAGGATCTGGAGGGAGATCTAAATCTAAGGGTAGATCTAAATCCCTAGGAAAAGGAATAAGGAAGTGTTGGAAATGCGGTAAAGATGGGCACTATAAAAAGGATTACAGATCTAAGAATGTTGAGAAAGCAAAGGGATATGAGGATACCCCTTCCACAGAGGTGAAAAACTCCTCAGAAGAAGGAGGGGATGTGTACCTAGCTTCCACGGGTAATCCTTCAGAACGTGATACATGGCTGATTGACTCAGGTTCGTCATGTCATATGACCCCTCATAGGGAGTGGTTTTGTGAATATGAAGTTTACAATGGAGGAGATGTGTACTTGGGAGATGATTCACCAGCCAGTATCATTGGACGTGGTAGAGTCAAGATAAAACTGAAGGATGGAAGGATTAAAACTCTGCTTGGAGTGCTACACATTCCAAATCTAGCAAGAAACTTGATATTTGTCAGAAAGATGGATGTTGCAGGTGTAAAGACTGTGTGTGGAGATGGTGGTTGAAAAATGGTTCTAGGATCAATGGTATTTATGAGGGGAGTTCGGTATGGAACTCTGTACAAAATATTCGGGAAAAACCATCATTGATGAATGTAACAATTCTGTTGTGCTGGAGGAAGGAGGTAAAGATGACAAAACCCTAACTACATCGGGAGGAAAGACAATGTTATGGCATCAAAGAATGGGGCATATCGGAGAAAAGGGACTTCAATCATTACAAGGGAAAGGTATGGTTGAAGGTATGACTGATTGCACTCTAGATTTTGATTTCTGTGAACATTGCATATATGGAAAACAAAATTGAGTAAGATTTGCATCTGGTGCTACAAGAGCAAAGGGAATTCTAGAATTAATACATAGTGATGTGTTTGGACCTGTTTCTGTTCCATCATTAGTAAAATCTATGTATTATGTTTCATTTATAGATGATTTCTCAAGGAACGCATGGATTTATTTCCTTCGAAAGAAATCTGAAGTATTTTCCAAGTTTAAAGAATTTAAGGCTCTTGTAGAAAATTAGTCAGAAAAGAAAATAAAGGTGTTGAGGACAGATAATGGTGGAGAGTTCTATGGGAATGAATTCAAGGACTTTTGTAATAAGTGTGGAATAGCAAGGAAAAAGACTATTCCATACACACCTCAACCGAATGGAGTTGCTGAGAGGATGAATAGGACGTTGATGGAAAAGGAAAGGAGCATGCAAAGTAGTGCTGGGATAGGACAAGAATTCTGGGCAGAAGCAGTGGAGACAGCATGTTACTTGGTAAACCAATCACCCATGTCAACATTGATTGATAAAACTCCACAAGAGGTATGGACTGGTAAGAAACCCTCTATTAAGCATCTGAAAGTTTTTGGTTGTGATGCTTATGTACATGTTCCAAAGGAGAAAAGGAGCAAGTTGGATAAAAACGTTGAGAAGTGTATCTTTATTGGCTATAAATATGGTATGAAAGGGTATAAGCTTTGGAATCCTATAACTAAGAAGACTGTTTACAGTCGAGATGTTGTGTTTCGAGAGGTCAAAGAAGTCCCCAGACAGGAAGTGAATCTAATGGAAAAGGAACCAGAGAAAATAGAGTTTAAGTTAGAAGGTGAAGAATTTGACTCAATAGAAGAAGCAAAATCAGAAGAAAAGAATCTCATACTCCAGTTTTGAGGAGATCATCTTGAGAAATAAGGAAACCAGAAAGGTATTCCCCTCTTGATTTTTGCTCTCATTTTGCTATGTCTATTACTGATGATGATCTTAGAAATGTGAAGGAATCTGTTAATTCAGAGGATAGTGATCTCTGGAAAAGGGCCATGGATTAAGAAATGGATTCCTTGGACAAAAATGAAGCTTGGCAGCTAGTCCAGTTACCAGTTGGGAGAAAAGCCGTTGGGAGAAAATGGCTATTTAAAAAGAAGTTGAATGCGGAAGGTAAAGTGGATAAGTATAAAGCCCGATTGGTAGTAAAGGGATATTCTCAGGTAGAGGGGATTGATTTTGGTGAAATATTTTCTCCAGTTGCAAAATTAACCTCTATTAGATTTCTTTTTTATATTGTTGTTGCTTTTGATCTTGAAGTAGAGTAGATGGATGTGAAGACAATTTTCTTACATCAGGATCTAGAAGAATAAATATACATGAAACAACCAGAAGGGTTCATAGTAAAATGAAATAATGAGTTGGTATGTAAACTAAAGAAGTCCCTTTATGGTCTAAAGCAATCTCCAAGGATGTGGTACCAAAAGTTTGACACATACATACTTGGATTGGGGTTTGTTAAAAGCAAAGTTGATCACTGTGTATATTCCAAACAGGTTGGTGATCACTTCATTAACATAGTTCTGTAGGTTGATGACATTTTGTTGATTGGAAACAACAAAGATTTTATAAAGGAGGTGAAGTCTCAACCGTCCTCCAATTTTGATATGAAAGATCTTGGTGTTGCAAACTTCATTCTGGGAATAGAGATAAGAAGAGATCGTGCAAACAAAATGATAAGTTTAAATGAAAGAAAATATGTTGAGACAGTACTACAGAGATTTAACATGGAGGAAAGTAAGCCGGTCAAGGTTCCAATTCTTATAGGTGTAAATTTATCTGTAGAGCAGTGTCCCAAGACACAGGAAGAAGAAGAAGACATGTCACGGGTTCCATATGCCAGTGCACTTGGTAGTTTGATGTATGCAATGGTCTGTACAAGACTAGAAATTTCTCATGCAGTGGAAGTTTTGAGAAGATATATGTCAAAACCAGGAAAGGAGCATTGGATAGCTGTAAAGAGGGTCTTTAGATATTTGCGTGGCACCACAGATTATGCAATCTGCTACCAAGGAAGGCCTGGACCAGACAGAGTAATAAATGTACATGGATTTGTTGATGCAGACTGAGCTAGAGACCTTGATCATAGAATATCTACAAGTGAGTATGTGTTTAACCTATTTGGAGGAGCTATCAGTTGGATGAGCAAGAGACAAGCTGTAGTTGCACTCTCAACTACATAAGCTAAACACATGGCAGCCACTCATCCAAGAAAAGAAGCTGTGTGGTTGCAAAGATTGTGTTCAGGTATTGGGTTTGTACAGAAAGGTGTAAGGTTAGAATGTGATAGCCAAAGTGCAATCTTCCTAGAAAAGAACCCTTCTTATCATGCTAAGACAAAGCATATTGATGTGCAATATTACTTTGTGAGAGATATGGTTGAAGAAAAGAAGGTGCTACTAGAGAAGGTTGACACCATGAAAAATGTTGCAGACTCATTAACAAAGTCTGTTAGTACAGAGAAGTTATCTTGGTGTAGAGAATCTATGGGCATTGATGCCCTGAACCTGTGACTTTATGAGTACATGACTCATTTCTATGCAAAGGAAACAACAACTGGGAGAATGTTGGCTATATTTTATATCCTTTGCATGTGTGTATGGAGGGGAGGTGCACATGCCAGCACTACATCTCAGCGATCCCAAAGGCACCTTCAACGGAAACATGTCGTAGGCCGTTTTTGATGTGAGCGTAGTGAGAAAAATGTTTTGGCTATTTATAGATTTTATGGCTATTTATAGTTGTTCATGGCTATTTTTAAAATTGGTCCAAAAATATGTAACTTAATCCCAATTAACGGATTGGATTCTTTTTATAATTCGGGTTAACGGATTAGGGTATTTGGATGTTGCAGAATACCTATATTTTGTATTGTGAGGATTTCATAATGGAATGAAGAGAAAATAGAAGGTGTGGCTCCAAGGTTTTCTGGTTTTCCTGGTTTAGGGTTTCCAAGGTAAATCTCTGTGTTTATGTGTGACTGATGTATTATGATCTCTATTTTGCTTAAAAGAATATATATGATTTGCTTCTCTGCATAGGTTTAAAACTTACACCATGGAATTGGAGGAGAGAGGCACAGCTAACGTTATCTAGACATTATGAATCGAACATAAATTAGGGTTTGTTGATCCAATTTAAGGACACATGCCAAATTGGACCTAGGGAAAATCTATAAAGGTTTAAATGTTTGATACTAGATATTGGTCAATGGTGCCATTGAATAAATGATATTAGCGATTTGTAGATTATAGTTAGTGGCTACAAACTAGGGTTTCTAATATTTTGAACACAAACTAGGATTTAGGCTACAAACTAGGGTTTCTAGGGTTTATAATACAAATAAGGGTTTAGGGTACAAAATATGGTTTCTAGGATTTACTATATGGCTTGTAAGCTAGGATTTACAGCGTAGTATTTGCTAGGGTTATTAAGAATGGAAATATTTTTATAGATTATTTTAACACTTGCATTAGGAAGTTTCATGAAAACTTGGGGTGTTGACTAATGTCCTTCGAGGACCAACTTTGACATGTGAAAGGCGGAGGAAAAGGCCATATCATATAGGAGGGGGATACATAATATGGTTTCTAGGGTTTATAATACAAACAATGGTTTCTTGGACTCTGGTGCATATTTGTAGCATAATGGTTTAGAAACAAATGGATGCATATGAATATATATGTACACTAACGTTTTTTTGGCATGCATATATAATTATATCATGAAGTTTTTTGGATTCTTATGCATATTTGTGCATAATGTTTTGGATTCAAATGAACTTTCATTGCAAGATTTGTGTAATTTGTCCCCCCAATGTAATAATTTCTAGGGTTTGTAGGGTTTAGAATAGAAACTAGGGTTTAGATACAAAAAGGGGTTTCTAGGTATTTGGAAGTAATTAGCCTTGAAATATTCGGTGTGTTCCAAAATCATGTCTAGTTAACATTACTAAATGGGGACATTGCATTTGACATTAAAGTGATTGGTCAACCTAGGGATTTTATAAACTAGGTTTATATCCAACAATCTAATTTTTAGATTGCAAACTAGGAGTTAGACTACAAGAATAGGTTTAAATACAAGCTATGGTTTACAAGTACAATCTAGGGATTCTACAAGGCCTATGATGACATTGCGAAGTTGTATATGTATGGGTATTTTATAGTAGATATCTCTCAGTCGGGACATTGCATTTGACCTTATTTTAGCACTTTCATTAGCAAATTTCATTAGTTTTCAAGGTTTTCAAGGGTTTGTAGTGCTAGATTAGGTTTCTAGGTTTGTAGATTTTGTTTCTAGGATTCTAAACATGGAAAAATTTAGGGGTGAAATTTCTCTAATTGGCTAATTTTTGTGTTTTTTCGAAAAATAAATTCATTATTTGGTCATTTTTCATCTCTAATATCTCCTATATTTATATAAGATATGTTTTTTTATCATAATATTCGCTAAAATTTACAAGTTTTAGTGTAAATTGTATGTTTCATATTTAATATTTGACTATCTATCTATATAGGTGTTATTTTCAATCCAAAATTATCATCTAGAATACTATACTTAAGTATACTATTATAATCCTTAAAAATACCCTGATTTTAAATTAGGTTTCTTAGGATAGATTGAATTTCTAGGGATTTATTGCATGATTCATGTAATTATGAATGTGATACAATAAATCCATGATGAATCTTGCACAATTTATCAAGTTGTATAAGTCTATGCAATTTATTTATCAACCTATCAATAATTAATGAGACCATGAAACAAGATCATGACATGTACAGGTACACCACATACTTATAACATAGTACAAAAATACAATGCATAACACATATATAACTTTCTTGCTGTGGTCATTTGAGTAAACCATAAAGATCACCTCTAATACTAGCATTATCCTTTGGTAAGATCAGAGTAAGGAAAGAAGTATTTTGACTTTGACGAGTTGTTCCTTGGCATTGTTTGCAGCAGGAGGATTATGCTAATAACTAAGTTTGTATAATGGTATATAATATGAATTGATCTATAATATTCAAGTACATAAACTTATTTCTTTGGTGCATGGGAAACATGTGTCAAATATCTCCTTTGATAACCATCGAACCAATCGAAAAATCATTTCCCTCTGAGCCCCTTAATGAGACATTGAGAGTTTGGTTCCCATCTAAGAAATGTGCCAACCAATAGCTAGTGCCTTGTTTATTTACCCTTGGGGAAACCACTATGTATATGTGCCCTACATAAAATAAAGTTCCAACAAAAGAGGAAGCTAAATAAACACAATTATTCATCAAACATTTCAAAACAATCAAGATATTATCCGAACCTGGTTGTATGAGATCTGAGATGTAGTAATAGCCTAGTGAAATACTTGATTGATTCTCCTCAGGATGGGATAATTCTGCAGTTATATGCCAACCAATGGGGAGTGATACATGATACCAACTATCAACCCAATTTGTGGAATCTCAAGTGCCCCATTCACCACTATTACATGGAGAACAAAAATAGGAGAGTTTCTTTGTGAAAATTTCAACTATAGCATTGTGTAACATTCTAACTAAATAAAATACACAAATTCCTTGGACGATCTTGGACACATATAGGTGTGATCAATCTACATCAACCACCACTTTAAACCTCCCAAAAATATCTCTGATATGTTCTTTTTGATTTGATTAGTCTTCATTCCTTATTGATTGCTTCCCCATTACTGAACAACACCATTCAGCAATGCTCTTTGCATCTCAAATAAGTGAAACTATTGTGAACTTTATTTCTTTCCAACGTAGTGTAGTCTTGATGTGCACCGCTACTCCATGATGTACGTATTTTTCATGTCCAGACTCAAAATAGTTCCAAATATGTGGCACCTTGTTCCTTTTGTGGATCATACAAAACCATTGGAAGGAATGGAAACTTTTGAATTGTTGACACAACTATTAGACCAAATCCAATGTTGTTCGATCTAAATATCGTTATCCTTCAAGTGATTATAAAATAGTTGAAAGTTGTGTTGTACAAAATCCAAGTCGTGACACCTGCCATCACTTATGTAGAAGTTATAATCCTTGAATATAACCTTTTCTCTTAAATACTATCTACCCCTTTTCTATAGGTGATATGGACCACTATAATGACCTGGTTTGAGCGATAATGACTTTGAATCTCATTTTGGGGTTGAAGAGTGTGGTTTTCTACAAAATTAACCATTAATAAGTTAGTCCCAATAGGAAATGTATCCATGAACATTCTAAACTTCTCATATTTCCAACAAGCCACATGCACATGCTATACAGATTGTTGTGTCTTTTCAAAGAATTGATCCATGAAGTCGCAAACCCATACCTAGTATATCAACAATAAAGACATATATCAATATATTATTACATATTAAATTGCAATCTAAATAAAAAAATATTATTCAAGAACTCATTACTAACTTGAAAAGTGACTAATTCAATTTTTGTATTTCATTCCCTCCATTGAGATCATATGTGACATATTTGAATGATTGCAAGTTCACCTCCTTCCTCCCATGTTCATGCTCATCGGTCACATATATGAATTTCTCCAATACTTCCATTCCGCCACATCCTGATTATTTCTAGGTATGTCCCATCCACGTAAGGTCTTTGATTAAATGTGCAACGTTATGTCCTTCTACACAAAATGGTATGAATAAAGTTTCTTGATGATGTCAGCAGAAATGTAGTTGGGAATTCCTACACAAGAGTGTTGTGTATTACACGCAATATATGTATATATGTGTCATAATAATAACCATACTCAATGCCGTATAAAAAATATGTGTCTTACAAGTTGTGTATATTTTAAAATACAATGGTTTGCATTTCTAAAAGGATGTTTGTCCCAATATAAGTTCATAATATTCATGCCTAAATTTCTCATATAATTATATTTATGTCATGTCAAGAAAATTTTAATGTGGGGCTCATGATCCCTTTAACCCCTTATCAATTTTACTACATGCTTTTTGTTGGAAGAAGGTCCTGTGTTGTCATGTCAAAACTCCTTCACCAGTCCCTTTACCACATTAATGACATTCATATCGGAGTGTGTAAACCTTCCACTGAATGCCAAAACATATATTTCACTAGAGTCAAGTTGTTATCTTGTAACACAATGCCTACAGAGTGTTTTGACATGCAAATTAACAATTTTGGATGTAGGCTTAAGAAGCCTAAGGGACCTAGTGCTTTTGTTCATGATTGATTATGAAAACACACATCAAGTCGCATTGTAGTCCTTTGTATGAGATTAATTTCTAGTTGTACTAAATGCATCTAATAAACTTCTGACAATATGAGTACTTTGTTAAAAATTATTTATCATCTTTATACTCAAGTTTCTCCTAACAACAATTATACACCTAGATTTTAATAATGATAAAAATAATCTACATTTATCTCCATCACATTTAGAATCAAAATAGTTAACAAGTGTGTTGTAAAGGACTGTTTCCTATGGCTAGGGTTTAAGAGGCCGTCAACGTACTGGGGTTGAAAGGTGGATGCAAATGGTTCTGCAAGCAAATATAGACAAGATTCATATATTAGAATGGTTCATACCTTAGCCAAACGAAGGTTGATCCAAGTAGCCCTTCAATCCTCTTCTTGCTCCTCTTGCTCCTCTTGCTCCAAGAGACCTGCAAAATGATTTATACCTTCCTCAAACCAATATGACCACATATAAAGCAATGATAATCAAATAAATATGAGATAATAATATGATTAACATTATAATATGATCATAAACTAGGGTTCAATCTACAAGACACATTGATTTGGGAAGAAGAAGGACATCGCATCTTTATTAATCTTGAAAACAAGTACAAATACACCTTCTCTTCAAATTTGGCACCTCATGAAACCTTGATCTGGTTCTACTGTATCTCTTCTCCACGGAACTCAGTCTCCAAGCCCTGCAACATAAGGAGAAAGCTTCTAGGGAAAAGGTGTGGACAAAGAGAGCTCCAATTCCTCCATCATGACAATGCAAAAGTTCAAGTCCACCTCTCATGGACCTCCCTACCTCTATTTATATGCTTTATGAAGAGTTAGGGTTGAATAAAAAGTAGTTACAATAGAAGGAGTCAATTGCATAACTACCCAAACTACCCAAATTTCAAAATACGTATTTTTTTGACATTTTCAGGAGGCGTACGTGGGTTGCAGAGAAAAAAATCATGTACAAGAGGAGGTATACACAGGTTGCAAAGAAAAAATTCATGTGTTTAAGGTGTATGTGAGTATTATATATAGCAACTCACATACATACGCGGGTTTCCTTTCCTTAAGGAAACTCACGTACACATAAAAAATGCTCATTTTTGGGGTATTTATAGGCATTTTCAAACTTTGGTGTCTTCTGGAATGTTTTAGCTAACTGAAATATATTTCCAACAGTGTAGAGATGAGGTCAAATGGAGTTACAAAACTCAAGATATGGTTCCTCCAAGTTAGGTGTTTTTTTAGTGACTTTTATGAAGTGTCGTCATGGAAGTGTCGACATGCGACAGAATCATGGGAAAGTGGTCACAGGTAGAGATGTGTCATTTTAAGCTATAAAAAAGTGTCTATTGAGTTTGATATGCAATACTATGTTTATAAATCATACCTTCAAGAAAACCAATGAGGATTTCATTGATATGTATAACTTTTATATTTCTACGGAATTAAGTTGCTAATGGAGGTAAAGAGGTTGGAAAGATACCTTGTACCATATCATCTGGTCTATTTCATATTTCAACATGAGGCATTAAAGAAGGATTTACTATCGGCTCTGCTATTGCATCCGCCAGATTACACTAAATATTTTATATTATATCTAGTCGCATGGAAGTCGATCATAGGAGTAGTATTAGTCACTACTACATTTCGATCCAAAATCCGACGGTTACTTCCGACGGCACGTGGATTTCTCTGTTTAAGCTTACCAAAAATCACAAGGATACATATTTTTTTTTAAAATGTGGCCACACACGTCGGTTAAGCGACGGATATTCTCATAACCATCACTAAACCAACGGCGCGTTATTTATATCACATGATAAAACAATGTTATTTTTTCATTGTAGTGGACTATGGATAGTAAGCGTCGCTTAAGCGATGGAGGAACCATCGGTTAAGCGACGGCAAGTTATTTTCACATTTGTTGATAATCGCTATGTGAGAGATGCCAATGTAAATTATTGTTGTGTTGATTAATAAAAAAAAAAAAAAACAAAAACAACCCCCCCGCCACAAACAAATCTGGAGGTAACACCAGTGAAAGAAAGAGAGGAGAGGGGTCACAGTGGATAGATGGCACACAGGGGACTATTAGACAGTGGATAGAAGGCACATAAGAGATGGGTCGTAGTCAATAGATGGAAAGAAACCTTTAACCCATTACAACTATAGAGGAGGGGCCGAAGAGGAGAGGGTCGAAGAGGATAGGGCCGTAAGGGACAGAGCTCGCAGAGGAGAGGGCGGTAGAGGAGGGCCCGAAGAGGAGAGGGCCACATGGGATAGAGCTCGTAGAGCAGAGGGCCACAGAGGTCATGTAGAGGAGGCTTTGTAGAGGCATACAAGGATTTGAAGAGGTCACGCAGATGAAGGTTTGCAGAGGCAGATGAGGGTTTATAGAGGTCACACATAGGAGGGTTTACAGAGGCAGAGGAGGGTTTGCAGAGGTCATGCTAAGGCCGATAGAATGCCCCAAATCGGTGAGTAATCTATGTTTTCTTAAATAATTTTGATTTGGAATTATAAAAAACAAGTTCTCTATGCAGAAGAAATCTTTATTTAGCATGTATTATACTGGTATGGAAAAGGTGAAAAGACTATGTTCATAATATAGTTTAAAATTTGAACTTCTCTTCCCCTAAATTTTCCTCTCACTCTCTATGTGAGATGAGGGTCACTGCTGCTGCATTGCATTGTAGTCACTTCCTTTCCCACATTTAATATTCCAGCTGTTGATTTTCTTATATTTTGACATCCAAATTAAGGAAGTAAGAGCATTGGGATAACTAGACACATTTCCATATGAAGCCCTCTTTTGTCGAAGGAAAGTTCAACCAAACCAACAGCTGAATTGGTCAAATTGAATCCAATGAGTGAGTATGCCGAGCTGATTTGGTCAAATTGAATCCAATGAGTGAGTATGCCGCCAGGTCTAGACGATTAATTGATTCTAACCATGAAGGGCATAGCAGCTGGTATGTAGAACACTGGTTAGAATTCCAATAAGTTCACATCTTTATGTATTGGTTTCCTCAATCGATTTGGTTCTTCCACTATCAACAGCTTTTTTGGATCTTGTTCACCAGTATTATAATTGCCAATAAAATGATCATACACTTCACTATTTTTTCTAGCACATTATATTTGTTGTGGTTCATTATGCTTTACGCATTAGCTTGGTCTTAATTTACAGATTAACATTAACATCTTCTTTTCATTTAAGATGGCTAGAGACCTTTTCTTTGTTTAACATGAGAAGTAATTAATGTTTAGCTATGTCAAAGAAATTTTATGTGATTATTGTGGTATGTTCTGAATTATTTATTTCTTTGGAGCACATTCTTCAGTATTTGGAACTGGGAAGATGCTTCACAAGAGACGGTATTTGGAAATGCACGTGAAAAAGCCTCTGCCAGCTGGAATCTTCCTCAAGTAAGAATATTGTAGCTTATTATCTGATATGAGCACAAAACTATTTGCTTAGGTTACTGTGTTTCTAGGCAATGACAACCTCAGATGGGTGTAAATACTAGAATTCTGCGTACATTGATTTGAATGAAGTATAGAAGGTGAAAATTTATAACACTGTCTGTCTACTTTTAAACACCTTTTTAATGACAAGCTCACAATCTGCTGTAAATCTGCTTCCGGTTTAAATGTTGGTGAGATCATCTTTAATTATCCTGGCATATCTGACACATTTGAACATTCATCTACTCATGATCACAGTGATAATACATGTGCCAATACTATTACTACTGTACAGTCGAAAGGGCTCACTGGAATCTACAGCAGGAAAAATGCTCAGACACTGTAGGATACAGAACTTTTCTATATTAAAGATGCAAAACCTTTTAAAAGAAGCATGAAGCTAAGGAATGATATGGATTGGATTGCATCACTCTTCCTTCTTCAGATTTACAGAAAATTGCCTTGGTAATCTGTGTTGCTGTTCTCTTGCTTGAGAACATATTCGATATATATAACTTTCTTTAAGAAAAATTTGGAGCTTCTATTCCTCTATCTACTTTACTATGGTTGCTAATTGCAGTGCAACATGATTTGTTCAGTCGTCATAATACAATGAAAATGTTTCCAAACTAAAAATTGAATTTAATGGGGATTTCATTGCATTTTCGGTATTAGGTGCTTGGAGATGATGAGAAGTGAATGAAGTATGATAGAGGCGAGGATATTGAAGAGCCTGGTGGGTAACTGGTATAAAATATTAGTCAACTTTTTCCCCTATAATTGAGTTTGATATTGTCTTGGTGCAGGTAGTATGTACAGTGGTGGCATTACTTGCTTCAATGCCATTAGGGGAGATTTTCTTTTTTCATATTATACTGATTAAAAAGGTTAGTTTCATTTAAGAACTCGTATTGTTCTCTACAATTTTTTTGAACTTCTATTCGTTACACTGAACATCCTTTAATGAGATTTCTGTATATCAGGGAATTACAACGTATGAATATGTTGTGGCAATGAGGTCACAAAGTGAGCCGCCGGGAATTTCTGCAGAGGGTGATCCACAAAGTATACCTTCTTCTCCAAGCGGCTCGACTGCCGCTGGTTTAAGTGGAGGAAGTTCTCTTGGTCTGCAGTATAAAGGTGCATGGTGTACACCACCTAGAATATTTGTTGATCACCAGGTATATTTATTTGTTTTCAATGATTTCAAAAATTAGTCTAGGTCTGTAATTTACTAATTTGGGCAGGCTATAGTAGTATAGATTGACATATATTCTATGGAAAGAACTAGAAATGAAAGTTCAAGACCTGACCTTGAAGACTCTCAGAAAACATCTAATTCCCATGTTTTGCCACCCCAGGCTTCTCAGGAAACCAGACCATTGCGTTGACAATCAGTGCCATCTCAATCTCATGTGTTTGTACCACGGTCTATGCAATCAAACTCCTTTTCTTGTTATTCTTCTCAATAGCTCCTGGCATGTTTCTTATTTAAGGTCGTGACTAAGCTCCTGGTAATATCAGTGGACTCCTGAAAGTTTGGATCAACTGCAAGGTTGCACATTTAGCTGTAATTTGATGATAGACTTATTGGCAGGGACTACTGAATCTATTTGTGGCATTGGTATTTATTACTGGCATAAGTATTCTGCCATTAGGTTTCTTATCCGACTTACTGGTAGTATTTGGCGTCATGACTCCATTTTCTATTTACTGGGGTGGAGACAAGTATGGCGGTGGTAGTCAGAAGCATTGGTGTACCTTCCATTATCCAATTTACTTTTCAAGAAGGTTTTCAAGTAGTGCTAAAGGTGCAGATGCTTGATTTTTTGAGCTGCTGACCATTACATCCATTGTAAATCATTGTACTATTTGTGAACACCATTTGAAATGCGTTCTATATAATGATTTTTCTTTGCCACCGTGCAACATTTGAAATGCGTTCTATATAATGTTTAACTTAGAAGCATAGGAAGCACATCCCAGTCCATTGATTTTTTTACCTATGAATCTACAGCAGAATTCTCGTCCTGCTCTTTTGTAATTCTATCAGAAAATGTTACTTCCAACCAGCAACTTCAGATCTACATTTCAGGAAAACATCACCTAGGGTCCAGAAAGAAACTTATTAGAAATATTAGGCAAAATATCTGAAATGGAACTACATTCATGTTATTCAGAATTAAAGGAAAATGTAAATGGGGTCGTGGTGAAGCCAGTAAGGTTTAATTTCCCTGGGTGCTGCAAATTATTAAATTAATGATTGGAGCCAGGTAAAAGTCCCGGCTGACATTGAAAAATGGTGTAGTCCCTGTCAGAGCATCTCAGGGGTTGTCTCATCCAGGAAAGCGGCCAATTGTATGCCCTGACCTCTTTAGGCCTGATAGCTCAAAGGCTGCTCCGTCCAAGCAAGCAGTACAGGTCAGATTTTAAAATGATATGTATTGTAGATTTTTTCCGTCATGTGCATTTTTCTTGAAATGTACGATGGGATGTCAATGTTTAACCCTGATCTAAAACATCCCTACTTAGAAGTCAGAAAAGTCACACTGCAAAATCTTCACTTGTAGAGAAGGAATTAAATTCATTGCAGACATCCAAGAGTGCAATACGTAGTCTTCCATTCTAAACTCCCCCTAATTCCAGATTCAACATAGCATTGAAATTGAAATGCAAGATGAAATATATACCAATAACCACGCAAGTCTCCCAAACCCTACAAAGACTAGTTTGTAATGTATTGACAGATGACTGATATCAAAGAACTTTACTTTTGGCATTGGCCAGTGCTAAATTTCCCTGACATCGACCACCTGCAGAAGATTAAATTTTTGAAGAAGGACCAATAGTAAAATAATTCATCCAGCCATCAATCCCTGTGCAGTAGTTTCTTCATAACCTTCAGTACCATTAATTTACCCATCGGTACACCAACCAGCAATTAATTTACTTTCTAAGCCTATTTTTAACTGCCAATTAAATGTTAATCCCAGATTCAAAACTGCATTAAAATTGAAAATGTCAGATGAAATGTAAACCAACAACCACGCAAGTCTCCCAAACCCTACAAAGACTAGTTTGTAATGTATTGACAGATGACAGAAAGGTTCAATTCCCCTGGAGACACGAATTAGCGATTGTGGAATGCAAAAATCCTGGGTGACTTTGACAAATTGGTACCCATGTCACAGCAATTGCAGGGCTGTTTTGTCCAGATAAGTGTGCCTTTACCTTTTTAGGCTAGTTGTAATCCTTCTATCTTGTTTAAAGAAGGGTAAGCGCAGAATTAAATGCAATATATGTTTAAATATACATTGTTGTAGGTTTTGAAATGCTTCTTCAACTTCACCAGTGTATATGCACCAGCATATATTGAATTTATTGTAGCATTGCTTAGTACTCATTGCTCACAAGCATTACCTACTGATGACAAGCATTAACATTAAATGCAATATATATTGGAATATAACCATCAGCTCTGAAATACTTCTGTTCTGGAGTATATCCCAGCACATATTTCATTTAGAGCTGTATTGCTAGGTGCACATATTTCATTTAGAGGTGCATTGCTAGGTGCACATATTTCATTTAGAGGTGCATTGTTAGGTGTCTGTTAATTACCTTAAATCTCTTTAAGCAAACTCATTATTAACCCCCAAAAAATACACAAAACAACAGTAAATGCAATATCTGCTATACCTAAGTGACCAATATGCACCCAGTAGGGTAGCATTAAATGTGCCAATGAGATGCATATATACAGTCCACCAAAAAATACACAAAATAGCAGTAAATGCAATATATGCTACTCCTAGGTGACCAAGATGCACCCAGCAAATGGGCTAGATTGAGGTGCATATATACAGTTGGATGCGATGGGATCACATCCAACCGTATATATGCACCCTACCGACACATTTAATGCCGCCCTGCCGGGTGATCACCCTATACCAACATTAAATGCAATATATGCTACTCCTAGGTGACCAATATACACCAACCAGCAAACTGGCAAGTGAAGTGCATATATACATTTGGGATCACATCCAACAGTATATATGCACCCTACCTACAGATTTAATGCCACCCTGCAAGGTGATCACCCTATAGCAACAATAAATGCAATACAGACTGGGATATACATCGTCCACAGGTGTATATCAAGCATATAATGCATTAATTGTTGTCACTACTCAATAATAATGATCATGATTCATCGTAATCCTGATTAATAATGATTATTAACCATTCACAATCATTATTAATAGTATAAATGTTATTGTCATCTGAGTTGTGTTACAGGTAGGAGTTTTCCTCTACTGGCCCAGATTGCAAATAGTGCTCTTGGATCTTGCCGGAAAGATCTTGGAATAACACGTCCAAGAAATAGAACTAATAATTTGTTCACTCTTAACCTTGAAACTCAACCTCGGTAGAGGGTTAGGGAAAATGAGTCCTGATTCTTGTCTAAAAATTAAGATGTGATACTGTGAAGAACCCAAGCAAACAAGAAAAACGGTATAAAATATAGTTAAAAGAAATTCAGATACAGCAAAGGTAAATTGTATCTTGAATTTTCTTGTTATTAAGATCAAAGCGGGGGTTTGAGCAGTGATCACATTTGAATTAATGAACTATTCCAAAATTACAGCGGGCCTAAACTAGCCCTTATAGATATACAAGACTGTAAATCGATGCAAGTCGCATCCAATTCTCGGCACAGACAACGGGAATCAAGATTAACTCTCAGTCCAGGGCGTTGGCTCCGGCGACGATCTCCAAAATCTCTCCTGTGATCTTCGCCTGCCTCTTCCTGTTATAAGTCAGTGACTTAGGCAGACATCTTGAATTTCAATGACTGTAGCTTCAGAAAAAATTTGCACACACCTCCTTTACTCCAACTAGTGAATTCAGATTATTCCAGATTTCCTTATGATTTTTTCAGATCTACATGATGTAATTCAAAATATGAGAGAGAAAGTCCAATGATGGCTTTGGATTTATCATTTCTGCTCTACCATTCCATATTTTTATTTAAATTTGTAGGTGATTGTTCAGTGCCTTCTACTATTTCCCACAAGTTCTTGTTGATTAGCTGCATCTGGAGTTTCACTTTCCAAGTATGGAAATTCTGATCAGAGTATTTTTCATATGGTATTTCCATGCTTAAATTCCAAAACAAATTGCTGTGGAAATGTAAAGGCTGAAATTCAATTAGTAGCTGTAAATCCCAATGGTGGACAAACAGTTACAATCATCTGTTTAAATCTGCCCTCTCTGAAATGGGAAATATAATTCGTTCTGCTTGAACTGAAAACCCACATCAGCTAAAACGAATTCTGTGATTGATCTATCAATGGGAGACTAACAATATACCTTTACTTTATCATTCAGTCAAAAACCTCTGCCAACAATATTTAATCTCCACTAAAACTTAAAGCAGCTAAAATCGAGGCAGAGGTTTATTAAGAACACAATTGATTAACTGTTGGCTTCTACTGAGTGAGGAGCATACAAGCTCATGTAATGGAAGTTGGTGCTTCTATTGGCTGATAGAGGCACATTTAAACAACAACTACTGCTTCTATTGGTGGATGGCTGCTCCTTTACCCAAATAAAATCTCTTCAGCATAGTCTCTGTCATAACAAGTCCTCCATGTACTTTATCTTCCAAGCAGATCTGAAATGATCTGCCTCATCATGGTGGCTTTGGCATGAAACTGCATGATGGCTAGTGTCTGTTGTACTACTGTACAATTTGGTGGCTGAGCTTCCAACTATTTTAAAATAATGGCAGCTTCATTCTTGCCATGTCTCTCTCCAAAGACTGGTGGTCAAGGAAAATTGAACTAGATGCCAAGAATTTATGTACGGAAACAGTTGGTACGTTGGTGTCTCTTCAAATGGAAGTTTGACTACCCTCTTCTCTTGCAATCGATTGCTTAAACTCAGCCATGAGGATCTCCTGGCTCTGATACCATATTATGAAATGCACTAGATCCCACTCAATGAAAAATCCCTAGATAGGGTTGAAGCACATAACTGAACATAAGGAAGAATAACTACAACAACACACTTTGATATTTATGAATAACCAGTGCTTTTATTACGATGGGGTTCACTTATCTTATCTAGAGCTCAAAATGTGAGATACTTGTCCAAACCCCTAGATGTGTTGGCCTTGACCTACGCATATATTGATTTCTAATGTAATATGTGCTTCACTTTCAAATGAATCCAACTTGATAATGCATTGGTGTGGCATATGGGATTGAGGAAAATGATGTAGATTTTCCTTTTGCAAAATGCTGAACCACGATAATCCCCCTGGCCTATTTTGTGATCATTCATGATTTCATTAAAGCTTGTAACTAATCCAGGTTTTTTATAAAATAGTGTTGACATCTTTCGTCATGGCTCATCCCCATTACCACTTACCGATGGTTTACCACTTACCACTTACCGAGTATACCAGATTTTACCTACCAAGCTCAGCTAGAAATGTGAAGTAAAGAAGTGTTCTTTGCTTGGATCCTGGTAGCATAGTCCCTGCCTATTAAGTGGAGAAGAAAAGGCTGACAGAATAAATAAAACAGTGTTCATTTGTAGAGGCTATAGAATAAATAAAACAGTGGTCATGAATGAACATAATGGATAATGTAAGGATCATCTTTTCCCCATTGAGCAGAATAAATTGCTCAGTGTGGCTAATGGTTAGCACCAACTTTGTGTCCTTAAACAGAAGATATTGATTGACATATATGTATTTGCTAATATTCAAATAGAAACTGGGGATTACAAATCTTTTAGACCATTGGAAAAGAGCAATATGGATCATTAGTCTTTGCGATGATGATTGTATTGATCTTTCCAAAGTTGGATCTTTCTGCTCATGTCCAACCAATAACACGAACTGTATTGAAAGTAGAACTAACTATCACTCCAGATTTTCAGTGGGATGAAAGATTCATGGATATGTGGAACCTTTTTGGATAATAGTAGAAGACAATGATGGTGAATATATACTCCATCATGAATATTTTATGTTAAAAATGCAGTTTGTTGAAGATGACCATCATCTGAGCTTCACTGTCCCCATCCATGAACCTCTTCCTCCCCAGTACTTTATTCATGTTGTATCTGATAAGTGGTTAGGGTCACAGACAATATTGCCAGTTTCATTTAGACATCTTATTTTGCTAGACTTGCAGCCACTTCCTATGTCTGCGTTAAGAAATCCCTCATATGAAGCACTTTATCAATAGTTTAGACACTTCAATCCTATTCAAACTCGGGTATTTACTGTGCTTTATAACTCAGATGATAATGTTTTAGTTGCAGCACCTACTGGTAGCGGTAAGACTATCTATTCTGAGTTTTCTTTACTACGATTGCATCAAAAAGGCACAGACAATGTATTTCGATGTGTCTATATTGCTCCCATAGAATCTCTTGCCAAAGAGGGATATCGGGATTGGGAGCAGAAATTTGGCAAAGGATTGGAACTGAAAGTAGTTGAGCTGACAGGTGAATCTGCAACTGATTTGAAGCTCCTTGAAAAGGGCCAGATAATAATAAGCACACCAGAGAAATGGGATGCTTTGTCTCAGAGATGGAAACAGTGCAAACTGGTTCAGCAAGTCATCCTTTTCATTGTGGATGAACTTCATTTAATTGGAGGAGAGGGTGGTCCAATCCTGGAGGTAATTGTATCTAGAATGAGGTATATTTCAAGCCAAATTGAAAATCGTATCCGTATTATTACGCTTTCCACTTCACTTGCAAATACTAAAGATCTTGGAGAGTGGATTGGTGCTACTGCACATGGGCTTTTCAATTTTCCACCTGGTGTGCGTCCTGTACGAATTGAGATCCACATTCAAGCCCTCTGGGGTTGTCTATATGCGAGGATCACTAAGCCATTTCCATGAGTTGTATGCTTTGACCTTTCACTCTGCCCTTACCTATGCAACATAAATCGCTACTATTGGTTGTGCTTCTTAAATTGGTAGTGCTACTTCTACTGATGGTGCTATTGGTGCTGCTGGCTACGGCTCCTCGAACTTACCCCTTCGATCGGAGACCTGATATTCTAACTACCTATATTCATAGAACTTGTGAATCAGGTGATTTATCCCACGCGGAGTATGGAATTTCATATTGGATATTTAAGGCTTCGAAACGAATAGCTGCGTGCGTTCTTCGAGGCTCGAATACAAGCAATGACCAATTTTGAAATATTTTTTTTTAAAAAACATTCCCTGCCGTCGCTTAAGCGACAGTTCTTGATGTCGCTTATCCGACGGTTACTCTCTATAACTGTCGCTTAAGCGACGGCTCCTCAATCTTTTTTGCAATATTTTTTTTTTAAAATTGACTAACCGTCGCTTATCCGACGGACCTTCTATCGCTTAACCGACGGCATGAAGGTTATTTTCTCAAAAACATTTCACTACCGTCGAAGATATTCTATCGCTTAACCGACGCTTTAATTTTAACCGACGGTTACTGAAGTGTCGATTAAGGGACGGTTACTTAGGTGTCGGATAACTGACGACAAGTTTTCGACGCTTAAAAAAAAATCAAAGTGTCGTACATGAGACAGGAAAGTGTCGAAAATCCGACATGACGGCCGTCAGATTTTTGGTCAAAATGTAGTAGTGAGTTTAGGAGGACGATGAACTCCAAGAGCACTTTGTTTACTACCTTAGTAGACCATTAGCAGGTCCTAAACTTATGTACTCACACGTCGATAAGTTGGCATTGGCAGTGGTCTATGTTGTTCAGAGGCTACGTCACTATATTTTTCTAAGGACCACCATAGTAGTTGCATATGTGAATATGTTCCATTATGTTTTATCCCAATGTATAATAGGGGGAAAATTCAACAAGTGGATAGTCATAATCCAAGAGTTTGACTTGGATGTCCAATCTTCTAAGTTCAAAAAATCGTTAGTATTCATAGAATTGATCTCGGAATTCCCTACGAAAGAGACTATAGTAGTGGAAGAAGACTCATTCCCAGATGAGTATATATTTTTGATCTCAACCTATGATCCCTAGTACAAAGATATCATAGTATATCTCACGACTCGTAAGTGTCCTGTGTCCTTCTCGTAGGAAGATCAATGTAAGTTGTAAGTTAATGCCAAAAAACTACCTTACCATTGACGAAACTTTGTAACGATGAGGGGTAAATTCTATCTTATCTTTGTGCCTCACCCATGAGGAGTAAGAGCATGTCCTAAATGATTCCATAGAGGGGTGTGTGGGGCTCATTTATTTGGGTTAGCAATGGCCATAAAATTCTACATGCTGGTTATTTTGGTGCCATCTATGTCATCTCTATACCAGAAAGATGCAATCTCATCCTACTCCTTTTTTTCCCATCATCGTGGTAGGGACCTTCACCAAATGGGGGGTAGATTACATAACGTATAACCCAGTTTCTGTTTGGGGGCACAAATACATCATTGTCATTGTAGACTACTTTACAAAGTGGGCAGAGGCAATGCCTACCTTTAAGGCCGATGGAGAAATGGAAGCTTATTTTGCATTCAACCAAATCATTGCTAGGTTCGGCATACCAAAGCAGATTGTCACTAACCATGGAAGTCATTTTCAAAATAGAATGAGGACTAAGTTGACCACCATGCTAGGATTTAGGCAAGATCATTCATCTTCCTTTTACCCGCAAGAGAATGGACAAGTAGAGGTGGTTAATAAGACCTTAAAAACCATTCTGAATTGCACTATCAATGCAAGTAGGTCAAATTGGCATATCATGCTCTACCCTGCACTTTGGGAATATCAGACTAATGTTAAGACTTGTAGCTAGGGTTTTCACCCTAGCTTGTGCTGATGAGCACCTACTAAGGAATCTGGAATCCTTAGTAGCAGTTCAATAATGTAAACAAAAATAAACTGAAACAAATACTAAGCTAAAGCAGTAAAAAGTAAATGACATGAAGTAAAAACAGTAAAGAAATGTATAATGGTGATTTTATTGATATTACATCCGATGAGGAGGTTGGTGGAGTCCGTTGCGCTGGTCCGATGTCGGTGGCTTCGAGCTCCAAGCTGCTTCTTTTCCTTCTCCGGTGGTGGAAATGGGCCAAAAATATTTCTCAATGGTGAAAATAGCTTGATGGTAAGCTAGGGTTTCGAGAATAATTTCGGCAGAGGCAGGATGTTTATGACAATGGATGTGGAATGAGGGGTCTCCACCACTTATTTATAGTTTTTTAGTGGTGGAATGCTGGCCCATGGTTTTGGAAACCATATGGTTTAGGGCAGCTTGTTTAGGGTTTTTTCTTCCTTTCCTCATTATTTTATATTTTTTCTTCCCTTTTGGGGATTTTTGCTATTTTTAGAGGAATTTTGGACATTTTTGGAGGAAAAATGGGTTTTTTGGCTTTTTGGAGGTATTTTAGGCCTTTTGGAGGCTTTTTAGATGGTTTTATGGCCTTTTAGAGGCATTTTAGTCCTTTTGGAGGCTTTTTAGTGGGATTTTCAGGGAAATATGGTAGGCAAATGGACAAATGAGCCATGTAGTGAGGTAGATGAGGTAGTTAACCATTTTTGGGTGTTAACAGATTTCCCCCTGATGTGCGAGGGCAGGAGCTCATCGTATGGCCGATGGACATCATAAGTCATATATGGTTTGCTTGGGGTGTGGAGAAGAGAAGAAAACAACTGAAGTCCGGGACACCGATCTCGAACCACCTGCAAGGACTGAAAAGTACATAACCTCAATAATGGATGAGGGAACATCTGATAATATGGACGAGGTGGGCATTCCCATGCTCATAGCAATATAAATGGTCCTCAAATACTGGATGAGGAAAAAATCTCAATATATGGACGAGGTGGGCATTCCCATGCTCGTATCAAGATACATAAAAATAACTGTGTGAGGCCCAAAAGGAAGGACCTGTAGTAGATAGGCACTGTGCATATCGGGAGGGTCCGGAAGGGACACAAATATGGATCATATTGCTGAGCTGATCATGTCTGAGCTGACAAACTAATACACTGGAATGGCAGCAGTGCTACTGAATGGGGTTCTGAAGGAACTGATACGCTGCTGGATCAGAGTGAGAAGGGTCACACTCGTAATGGTACACTGATATGGAACTGAACTGGGTACTCGAAGAAGCATAGAACTGGATGGCTTCCGAATACAATCGCCAACGCAGCCCGGACATCCACAGGAACATATAACTGGTCGTTCCAAAGTGACTCACCAATGTGCTAGAGTCGGGGGAAATCTGGGGTCTTCGACACAGAATGGAAAGGGTATATGTCCTGCGCGATTCTCAACGATGCGAATAAGGTGTTGAAGTCGAACATGTGAGAAACAACCATTTGGAGAGGCAATAATGATTCCTCCTGAAATGGTCCGTAGGCACTCACCACAGATGGTGATGGGTCCAAGGCGCAGGAGCCTCTAGGTCTATCCTCTGGAATAGAGGAGTTGTCGTCGACAGAGGGAGACCTGCAACTACCAAGGCAATGATGTTTCCTTGACAGGAGCACGAGGTGCAAAACCGAACTGTGATAGTACTGATGGTAAGAGTGATAAACTGGTGGGACTAACTGGGCAAGTAGAGTGGGTGGACTCAAACTTCCTTTGTTCAGAGTATGATGACAGGGATGATCGGGCAGCACATGAAACTGATGGGTGGTAAAGGGATCATAGCTGTAAGGGATCTGGGCAGTTCACTGGGCTGAGGGAGACTCAAGCTGTGGT
>LPNX011224786.1:4460-43475 GCA_001517045.1 Pseudotsuga menziesii
ATTTTTTTTTTCTCTGTCTCCTTTGTAGAACTTTTCATTCTCAGAAATTAGCGTTCACTTTGAATCCATTTTCAGACTCGTAAGATTCTTCCTCTGAGCCAAACTTCTTTCCTTTTAAAGGTTTAAAGATTGAAGATCTGGTTCGGCATGTTCTAATTTTTATAATTAAACGAACTTGGATCAACCCAAATCCAATAGTAACGTAGGAAGGTGTATACATCAATTATTTGTTCATAATTTATTGTCAAAATACGACCAAAATGTCCAAATCACAACCAGCTTTAACCATATTATACTATACTGTCGAAGCTGATGCCGTAAATGTTAAATGTTTTTAAAGTGTTTTATGAAGCTTTGATAAATTAATTATATTAGATTAAGTAAAATAAATTGATTTAAGTTGTCATATATCTTAAATCATGATTTGTGAATATGAAACATGTTTTCTTAATAATTTCAGAGGTTATTTGGTTGAGCAAAATAGTTTTTGAAATGTGCAATATAAATGAATACAGAGTTTACACGTTCCACATCTAGGGCTTTCTTGGAGCCTGTGAGGTTGGTAGTCCCTTTTTTGTCTCCCCGAGGGCATATTTTTAACGCACGTGAAGAATCATGGAGTAGCTTCTTCTCACGCCTAAAAACTCGTCATCGTAACTTGGCTATTACAACGACTAGTTACCCATATTTTCCCAGGATATGAAATGGGATTGTAGGTTCATCTTGATTCGGAGTGAACTATAAGCAAGTGCGAGAGACTCTGTAACTGAAATCCATTTGTTAATGAGAGAAGTGACATTTTCCTGATTACTGTGTTGTGAGAGCCAATAGCAGCATCTCTATTCGAAGGCTAGGACCCACCTTCTCCCAGCGATGTCGAGATTAGTTAGCAGTTATTTCCTTTTATATTTTTTAGCTTTGTGTGGTGGAATTGCAATTTAGATTACTTTCTGATTGTCGCAACATGATTAAGAGATGAATGCATTTTTATGATTTTCCTATAGCTTGCTGCAGTAGTGTGGTTTGAATAGTAGAATGGATAGAATAGTTTCTTATGAAAGTGTGTTATTAGTGTTGTTGTTACATGTATGCTCAGCTTTTAGGCATTGTTATTACTTATCTTTCTTAGTATCTTTTAAATTAGAGATATTTCTATTTTCATGAATTGAATAATTGGATAATGGTTTGCATTTCTTTAATTTGATTCCTTAGCATTTAATTTCGTGCAAACATAATTCTACTCAATTTATTCTTAAATAATTTTATATAGGATTGATGTTGTAGGAATAGGAATCTGTTGAATTATAGATTGATAATTGAATTTGTTTTTACGGAGAGTTGAGTTGGCTGAGAAGTAAGTAGGCTAGACGATTTAGGCTACACGATTTCCAATTGATAAGTCGGGTGCTAAATGTTCATGCATAGATTTTGCTTGATTACTTTTGAAATAAAAATAATTCACTGGGTTGACAATTTATTTTGAGCACTTTGTTGTTTACTAAATTTAGTAAGCAGATAGAGTGACCAACAAGTGATATAAAGGAATCTTGATAGATTTTAGACTAAGCATTGATTTTCAAGAAGCACTACCAAAAGAATCTGAAGTGGTAAGAAATCTTTTAACATGATAAGGATTATGATCTATGGGTAGTGAAAGTAAGTAGCTTGTTGAAATTTCAAGATATGTGACATTTCATAGTTGAAGAAGATCCTAGAGATTCAGATTCATTTAAATCTTTGACATATTTTCAAAAAGAAAGAAGGCAACTTGTTCTCTTATGTGTCATACAAGATAGTATAGACTATTCACTATTTCATGATATTGTAGAAGATGATACTCCAAAAAACAAAATGGATTATACTAAAACAAGTATTTAGTGAAGAGTTGGTTGTAGAATAAGATGACTTTGCAAGTCATGCAAAGAGCCAGGAATCCCATAGTGAAGTGGAAGAGATTCAACAAGACTGTGATTATGCTGCAACCAATGTTGATCGAGTGATCTTTAACATTGAAAACAAATGTGCCAATGCAGCAGTACTAAGTGATGTGAGTGATAGTCTCTCTGAGCAAGAGACAAGTGATAGCAGAGAAGCTGGAAAATATCAATCTTCCAAAAATAGGAAAAATAATATTTTGCATAGTGAGAACAAAAGAAATTTGGCCAAGTGTTAAAAATAGGAGTTTGAAAGGTTAGTTGGAAATGATCTCCAAGGGTTGTCTTTATGCAAGTAAATTTATCAAATGTCATGGATCCATTATTTGGTAAGTTGTCCATCTGCTCATGACTTCAGGTCTCCATGGAGTGTTCACACATGTGAAATAGGAGTCTGTCGAAATGGGCATTGGAGCACTAGGTGGCCCAAATGGTCCAAATGAAAGTTTTCCTTCTACTGTGGAAAGCGATTAACACTATGTCAATGAACAATAGCTTAGTAGAGAATTGGGTCTGTAAAAAAAATTATTTGGCTAGGTTCATTGTTGACTGGACCCTCTTGTTGCAATTACTCTGGTTTAAATAAAAGGAGGGAGTTATAGGGTTCACTACAACAAAAACCTGTGATTAGCGTCTCTTTTAGCTTCCATTTTAGTCTCCACTATCACTTTTAGTGTATTTTTCATCATTTTTTGGACAAAGTGGATGCTTTTCCACGGGATGTTGCTTTTAATGGCGTTATTTGCGTCCATTTTTAAAAGTTGGCACTATTGGGGACACTAATTAGCATCCCAAATAATGTCTCAATTAACATCCCAAATAACGTCCCAATTAGCGTCCCAATTAGTGTTTCAATTAGAATCCCAATTAGCATCCATTTTTAAAAGTTGACGCTATTTTGGATGCTAATTAACAGCCCAATTAATGACCCAATTAGCGTCCCAATTAGCATCACAATTAGCATCCAAGTTAACATCCCAATTAGCGTCCAAAATAACATCCCATATAACTCCAAGAATAGCCTCCAAAAAAACGTCTTGAATAGCATAGCACCATATATTAATCGAGCGTTAGCGATAGGAATTGTG
This sequence comes from Pseudotsuga menziesii, assembly GCA_001517045.1. NCBI lineage: Eukaryota > Viridiplantae > Streptophyta > Pinopsida > Pinales > Pinaceae > Pseudotsuga > Pseudotsuga menziesii. The sequence goes on from LPNX011224786.1 coordinate 7,483, forward strand.
TCAGGAATTTTGACAGGAAAACCATCTAACATAGTGCCAAGTATAGAGACAGGAATTGCACCTAGAAAACATCTAGCATAGTGCTAGGTATAGATCCACGTATAGGGCCTAGATTAATGCCAAAATTTTTGAAAGGAACCGCGCTAGGAATTGCACTAGGTTTAGAGCTAGGAATTGTGTTCAGAAAACATGACATAATGTCAGATATATCAATTTCAATGCCAATGATCATGATTCATGTGATAGTATTTTTGGATATTGATCTATCATAGTGGCATGTAAATGTTTTTAATCATGGCACAGAAAGGTGCACTACATGTTGACTATAACAAACACCATATTTTCTCCATGCATGTGCTCCCTAACTGTTGTCTAAGTGCCAATATTAGCTAGCCTTAATCACTATCTTTCTCTAATTTTATCACATTAGCATGCACATGTTAAAAGTACACTGTTTTCATTGATCAAGCTCCTAGATTTGAAGGGGATTTACACATGACTTGGTGACATACAACTACCAACTATAAGGTGCCCATTTTGCAAGTGTATGATTCAACCTAAGGAAAAATAAGGAAAAATCTACTACAAGAACTAGACCTTGAAGTCCCATAGATCCACTATAGGAACCAGGCCCTGCATATTACTTATTAGACATCTACTACAAGAATTGCACCCTATATTTGATTGTGTTACCCTGTTGAGTGCACTATAAAATATTGTGTATCAAACCAATCTTTGAGAAACACTTGTGGCAGAGATATTTACTACTGCCTTTCTCTATGATTCAAATGAGCAAAAGTAATCTTGAGGTGCCTTCAAATTGCTTATTAAACTCTTTCTTATCATTGGTTGGACGTTTACTATCAACAGATATGCTAGACACCCATTCCTCCAGAACTATGCTGTTGGGAGTGGGGAGCAAGGAGCGGGAGGCTAGCAAAAAGTGAAATTTTCAAAAGCTCTCGTTTTGGGAGCGTTTTTTGTATAGTATATATTTTAATATATTTTGATGGATTTATATCTAAAAAACATGTAGGATGTTGAATTAGCTATAGAATGCATGGATTAAACCATTCAACATCAATCATCTAGTAGTTACAGCTTATAACATTATCATCAATTGATCAACCATAAAAACCTTTGTAGGAGTTTGGAAAAGAAGGGAGGTACCATAACATTGTCATCAAATGATCAACCTAGCATGGGGGATTTTAGTATAGGAAAGGAAGGGAGCGCATCAGGAGCATGCTCCCAAAACTCGGAGCTCGCTTCGAAAGGAAGCGAGCTTTAGGAGCAAGAGTGAGGGGGTGGGGGACGAGCTTTAGGAGTAGCATAGCTCTAGAAGACCTTTCTGATCAAAATGAGCCATCTCGAAGACAATAGGAATCACCTAGCATTCCTTAACATCAATGGGTGTGTTATTCATCATTATTTAATTGAAACTTTAGGTGTATTTGTGTTGCAATGTCCTGCGGCCACTATGGTTGTAACCTTAGATTCTAGAGCATTAGAAGCTTCATTGACTATGGCATCTTTTGAAGTGTTTTCTTTCTTTTCTTTTATATCATGATCAAGTGAAAAGTACTCCAAAGAAGATGAATTTGCAGAAGTCAAAACACTAGGATCTAAATGTCAATTATTTAACAATTTGTACATTTTATTGATTAGGAAGCTATCAACTTAGGGTCTCCCTAAGTTTTAAAGTGTTGATAATTATGCCTTCATGACATGAATGCCTATGGTTTGTACTTTGATATGTTTGACATTACTCAGCTAAGATCACCCTGAACGGTTCCGACAAGATTATTGATATACTTATGTGGGTTTGAAGTCTCCTAGCTAAAATGACTTAACATATATGAGTACATTTCATACATATTCCTTCAAACCACATTATGTTTAACATCCCTTTATGGAGAAGTAGCCGTGTGCACACTTAATAACGGTTATTTGGGTGTATCCATCCTTGGTTGAACTCTATTATATTTTACCACATGGAGGATTAATACTAGACCAACCTATCTATTTGGAGTGGTATCACACTTGGAAGATGATGATTGCAAAACAACCTTTGGTTTTCCATGGACCACCCTCTCTTATAGCACATATTTTGACGCATTCACAAATGTTTTTCTTGAAATGTTGGCACATGTTTCTAGGGTGCAATCTTGTTGTGCTCATGATTTGAATACCTTATTTCTAGGGTGCATTCTTCTTGTGCTCATGTTTCTAGGGTGCATCCCCTCATACATTTATATACCTTATTTGTTAAAAGTTTTTCTCTTCCTTGAATCAAGGAATTTGAGAAACCACTCAGCTCGAACTATAGTTGCATGCCATACCAGTAAACCACGTGATAATGCTATCCTAAATTTTGGATGTAAGAACGATCTATCCAACAACATGTAAAACTGTCACCATAGTCTCATGATGTTTTGAAGGATTTCTCACTTCGTGGTTGAGTATGGGTTTCCATGGAAAACAAAGGAAAAAGAAAAAAGTAACCCATATATTTAAGGGAAGTAGGGATTTGAAAAACAATAACATTGTCAATGATGAGTGAATGATTTGTTTGCATAAGCACCTAAGAAAAATCTAAAAATGAGGACCACTCAAGGCAGACGTGAAAATAAGTTTGGATCGCGTTTATATTTATCTCCTATGTTACAAATGTAAAGCTTTTAGTATTTGTTCACACATTATTTTTTTTCTTTCAATCGAATATCTCGAATGAAGGGGAAGAAAGACTCAGATACTTTGGATTTTTCCAGGATGCCACTCAAAAGGCCACGGCTCGTTGTTCTAGAGTCTACGGGTATGCCAAAGAGAAATCAAGGCCTTTAAAACAAGGGATTTATGCCATGGAGGGAGCTATTAAGATTTTTGTCATGCTCGTCTACTAGAAGGTTGAGGGAAAGCCTTTCGAGATTCTACAATTTGCAGATAAAAAGGTGGGTAATGTGATCGATTAGCTTGACAGTTGTGTGCTCCCAAACTCTGAAATCACAGACTTGTGAAATTTATCGGGCGGCAAAAAGGGCACCAGAAGTTTCCAGTTCCGTCATAACTGATGTTGGACAAGTTGGAGTAGTGGAAAAGACCAAGGAAATGGAAAATAATTTGTATTCCAAATATGAACCCTCTACCAAGAACTTATATAACAAGTATGGATTTGTTGCAGAGAAATGGTCCCTATTGGATTGGTACAAGATTCACTGGTTTCCTTTTGTTCCCCAACTTGTAGAGGCGCTTATTCTGCCCAGTGCTTATTGTGTTGAGAAGTATAATTTTGGGGTTCAGTATTTGTCTAAGGCAGAGTACTGAGTAGTAGCCTACGTCCTTGTTGTACATGTCGAGAAGATTAAAAACACAATCTACAGGGAATTGGAAAGGAAGGAAGGAAACTAGATTGAAATAAATCATGAAATTGAAGATAAAGGAGATACTTCTGAATCTCACTCATACGGTTTTGTTTGATTTGCAGCGCTTCCTACCGTGAAGCCAGATTTTGAGGGTTGGATTTGGAACTAAAGATGATATGTGTTGTAATTGCTTTTGGTAATTTATGACTATTCTATTATGCATTGGCCAGTGATGCCTGCGACTATTGTACAATGTGGGTGGTTTAATACTATACATTCTAAATGTTGCATTATTTTCTTTCTCTTTGATCATTTCCACCCCTTACATCATTGTTTCCATGGGGATCATTAAGGTTCCAGATTTTTTAACCTGCAAGGGGATATTTTCCTCTACTGCCATTGTCACGTGAGTTTTAATATTCATCCATTATTTTTACCGTCAAACTTATGATACAATTCATGGCTTGTGTTTTCCTAAGTAGGGATTTAATCATTATTCTCGTCAATATAGATTTGTTAACTTTTCTGTGAGGGCTTGTGATATTTTCTCAACTCACTACTTTTTCTCCCAAGGTTTAAGCGATATGTGCAAGCCCTCTTTCTTCTATGGTTATTTTTTATGTATAGATATCAAATCTCTATGTTTAAATCAGGGTTTCTACAATTTTTGGTCAGATGTTTTCCTGGGTAAGGGTTTATTCATTATTCTCATCAATATAGATTTTTCAAGTTTTATGTGCCTAGATCCTGTCCTGACTGCCTCAGTATTGGTCTCACTAACTTGCCTTGAGGACCAGTACCTGCTCTAAGCACCGTACTAGACCAAACCTTAGAGTATGGAATCGACTATTGGTAGTTGAGACTCGTTCATCAATCAATGGGTTTAACCAACCTAACCTTCCTCCGAACAGATGATAGTCTAGGCATGAGTCTGCTAGAAGAGTGACACCTACAGAAAGGGTGCACTATTGTAGGTTGTTTTCTTGTGAAGAATGCATTATCATGGATGGATATAGAGGCATTTCAATGCCTTGTTTTACTGCTATGTTTCAATAGGGGGTTGTCTACACTAAAAGGGACAACTCTATGTCTTATTCCATATTGCGTTCAAGTTGTTACATGAAGTATGATATTTATTTATAAAATAAGACATTTTCAGCATTTAGCATTATTGACATTCAGGCCTTGTGGAAATCATTATAGCATCTTGGAGAATTATCTATATTATGCCAAGTGTAAACATCTCCAGATTTTCCAATCACTAAATTCAGGCATGTAAACACTATTTTCCATTTGTATCAGATTCCAAATGTTGTGTTATTGCTTATATACCATTGTTACCTTTTTCGTATTATGCTTCAATAATTTACAAGTGTTTGTATACATAGATTTGGGATTAAGGATATGAAAATTATATGCATGTACACTTGATAAACAATACCAAATCATCCACCCACATCATCAGCAGTAAACACTGGAAGGTTATCCAACCCCACAATACAAATATTACTACAGTCCATTCAAAGTAAATCCTTTCATCAGTAAGCTACTAAAACTTTTGACGAAGGTCATAATAGCATGCCAGGGAGCTTGGGCCCCATGAAACTTCTATCCACTCTCTTGGATTGTGAAAAGTTTTAGTCCATATTTTCCCAGGATATTACATGTTGATGTGACCCCTCTTGTTTACTCTTGGTCTTATGTTTCCCTATTGGTCCTAGCGCCCATCTTGGTTGTTCTACCTTGACCCTTTTGCTATGATGACTTAAATTTATTTAATTTTATTTTTTGTATGATCACTTGACCATTGGTACCCTACTAATTCAAATTAATATTATTTTTATGTTATGATTGGTAAATCTCCTAAAAGCCAGGGTAGTTAAGTGACCCTTCTAGAAGGCATGTTAAGATTATAAATTCAAGTCTTAAACTTCATTTGTGAGGCATCTTGACAAAAGAAGAAGATATATGATCCATTTTCTATTGCAAGGCTCGCTGCTACTCCATTGTCTTCATGTCTAGGGTTTTAACAATCATTTTGAGCACCTGCCACCATCTCCCATAGCTTGCTATACTGCTATCCTTTTGTACTATCTGCTACTGGTGGTTTTGAGCTGTCTTCACCTCTTTCTCATCCATCCAAGGTTGTCACCCTCCTGTTCAAGTTGCTATTGACAGGCTATGACACCAAGTAGGCTAACTGGGATAGAACCATGACTTTATATGGACTGTAAGGTTGGGTGTGATCACTTTAAGGGATGCTAAACCTAGTTGTGACCACTTGTTGACTGCTTGTGGGATTCCTTGAGCTAGGCATGATCTATTTTGGTTGTTTATATTGAGCCATGTTTTTTTCTAAAGACTACTAAACTTGCATGTGACCTCTTGGTTGACTTATAAGGTAATCCATGGCCCCATTTGACTATTTGAGGGATGCTAAGGTGACTATTAGCAGGATGTGACTTTTGGTTGACTTATAACCTAAGGCCATGACCCTTGTTGGTTATTCAAATATGATCTATGACCTTGCTGCTATTCATTAGCCTGAGCTATGGACTCCTTTGATCCAACTTATGGATTTTGTTACACTACTAGTTTTTGAATTATATTTTGAAGTACAAAAATATTTAGTTTTTATCTCAAACCCTAACCTAACAAAATTTAGCATCCTAGACACCAATATCATTGATGATCCCAAGGAATCTATTTTGTACATCTTAGGAATTTCTGAGAAGAATGAGGAAATTCAAGTGCTCTTTATTCTATAGTTGAGAATAAAGGGTTGCTTGAGTTTCTATATGCATGTTCTTATTCCCATGCATCTACATAATATTTTTTTTTTAGGTATTTCTTGATATCGTTCAACATGCAAAAGTGAATGCCACCATAGATGCATGAGTTGAAACACTATATAAAACTAACCTTTCTCTATAAGTGATTCATGGATGTGTAAGGACTTGCAAAAAAATTCTTTCAATGATGGATGATTCACCAAATGGCATGATCAAATGATCAATTCCACCAACTAAGTCATAAGGATTGCACAAACATTGTTGAATGTGCATGTAGGCAAGTTATGGTTCAAAATGTCACAAGTTAATACTTGGATGCATTTGCAGAGGTCTGATTCCAACGAGTTCAAAAGTTTTGGACATCCTTTATGCTTGATAGAATCCATATATATAAGGAATTTGGTTCATGTTTAGAAGTCCACAAGTTCCATGTGATGATAGGGCTCACTTATATATTTCCTAAAGTCTTTTGTCCCCCTTGCAATCTATTGACCAACAAAGTAATGATCAAAGTAGAGATGACAAAGAAGAGGAAAGAGACTGAGGTTAGGTTTGATTTTTATTTAGATCCTATAGAGCCATTAAGCCAGCCTTCACAGCCTCCAACATTGTTGGTTCTATTAATGCAACCTATCTTTAACTTGGTTACATTTTTAGGGAAATACTTCAAAGCTTGTTTGAGCCAAGATTTTGGATTTTTGAAGGGTGAAAACAATGAAAAAATAAATAGTGGTTCAACCATTGAGCCACTTTCTCACATCCATATATAATCAACCTATCCAAAATAGGTCGGATACTATTTGTGACATCTATTGAGTCATCCAAACAACAAGCTATGTCAGATTCATTTTTCCAAGATCTTACAGATTTTGGACATAAGAATGGGTTGGGTTTGATAAAACAAAATTTGCATGTATACCAAACATTTAAGGCCACTGATTCCTAGTCATCAATATCATTGATGATCCCAAGGAATATATACCTGACATCTTAGAAATTCCTATGAAGAATGAAGAAATGCAAGCAACCATTTCTTCTATAGGCGAGAAGAAAGGGTTGCTTGAGTTTCTATAGCCATGTGCTTGCTCCCATGCATCAACTTAATAGTTCATTTTAGGTATTTATTGGTAGCCTTCACCATGCAAGAGTGAATGCAACCATAGATAAGAAGAGGACATACCAATCATCAGAGAAGAGACACGGTCTCTGTTAAAGGAGGGCGCACCAAAGACATATATATTCTCCTCAAGCTCATGCTACTGGTAGAAGAGAAGCTACAGAAAATCAGAAATCTAATTCTCTATATGTGTACATAAATATGAATCCAAAGATGAGCAGATGATAGTCTAGGCATGAGTCTACTCGAAGAGTGACACCTACAGGAAGGGTGCACTCATGTAGGTTGTTTTCTTGTGAATAATACATTAGCATGGAGGGATATAGAGGTATTTCTATGCCTTGTTTTACTATTACATATCAAGAGGGGTCTGTCTACAGTAAAAGAGATAACTCGTCTTATTCCAGATTGTGTTGGAGCTGCTACAGGAAGTCTAATATTTATTTATAAAATAAGACATATTCAATATTTAGTAATATTGTCACTTATACCTTGTGGAAATCATTATACCATCCAAGGGAATTATCGATACCGTGGAAAGCATATAGATCTCTAGATATGTCCAATCACTAAATTCAGGCATGTAATTGTAAACACTATTTTTCCGTCTGTATCATATTTCAAATGTTGAGTTATTGCTGCTCTAACATTGTCAGCTTTTTAGTATTACACATCAATATTTTACAAGTGTTTGAATACATAGATTTGTGTTTAAGGATTTGAAAATTATATGCATCTAAAGTTAAACTTGATAAACAATACCAATCGTCCACCCACATCATCAACAATAAATATTGGAAGGTTATCCAACACCACAATGCAGAGATTACTATAGTCCATTCCAAGTGAAGGCTTTCATCAGTAAGCTACTATAGTTGATCACCAAAAATTTTGACGAAGTTCATAATATTGTGTCAGGGATTTTGGGAAATTATTTTTAATCCTTAGGCTGGTAACTCTACAGTGGGTGTATTTGTGTTGACAGTATATGGTCCAAAGGTTCACAAGGCCCCATGGAACTTCTATCCACTTTATTGGATTGTGAAAAAATTAAGTCCATATTGTCCTGGGATATTAAACCTTGATGTAACCTTTCTTGTTGACTCTTGGTCTTATGTTTCCCTATTGGTCCTAGCGCCCATCATGGTTGTCCTACCTTGACCCTTTTTCTATGATGACTTAACTTTTTTTTATTGTTTTTATTTTTTGTATGACCACCTCACCATAGGTACCCTACTAAGTCAAGTTAATATTATTTTTATGTTATAATTGATAAATCTCCTAAAATATAAGGTAGTTAAGTGACCCTTCTAGAAGGCCTGTTAAAATTACAAATTCAAGTTTTAAACTTCATTTGTGAGGCGTCTTGACAAAAGAAGAAGAGATATGATCAATTGTCTACTATAGGGATCACTACTGCTCCATTGTCTTGGTGTCTAGGGTTTTTACTGTTGTTTTGAGAAGCTGCCACCATCTGCCATAGCCTGCTAGACTTCTATCCTCTTGTACCATATGTTGTTGCTAGTTTGGAGTTGTTTAACCTCTGTCTTAGCCATCTAAGGCTTCCTCCCTCCTGTTCAAGCTGCTAATAATAGGTTGTGACTAGTCGTGACACTAGGTAGGAATCCCATGGGCCCACGATCGGAACATTGGTCATAATATACCTTAATGGAACTTTGGTTCTTAAGATCTTAAGCCTTGGACTGAAGGTACGATTTCCTTTGAAAGCAGACAAATCCGTTTCTACCAGTAGTTCAATCCCAACACAAAGAATCATTAACGTATATGTTCTCAGCTAGTTATAATAGCCATGGTTGTAAGCAAATCTGTTGTTGCCAGTAGTTAAAGCCCAACACAAATAATCATTAACATATATTTTCTTAGCTAGGTATAATAGTCTTGCTTGTTTTCTTGTGGTTCCAAAGCCATATAAAAGATTAAAGTCAATTCTGTGGTGTTCAATTAACAATACACTCTTTTCTTTTTCCATATGCATCCACAACACTTTTGTGCATGAATATATGTACACAAATGAATTCATTCAAGTCAATTTTGTTGCTGTTCAATTAACAATACATTGTTTTCTTTTTGCATGTGCATCCACAACACTTACGCGCATGAATATATGTACACAAATGAATTCATTTCATTGGCAATCTGTCCCAGGAAACTGCACTTCCCTGACTTCATTTCTCCCCAAAGCTAGTTAAGCACAATATATATCTATATATATATGTAAATTTGTAAGAGAATAAGAAAATGCACATAGTTTGAGGTAATAGGTATTGATCCAATCAAAGGAAGCCACTTAACATTTTCAGCTTCATCGAGCACCCCAAATCTGCTTCCACAAGTTCAATTTCCTGTAGGTAAAGACTCCAAGTCATTCCCATTCACAATATTTATTCCTGTAGGTTCTAATAATGCTGGGATTTTTGAATGAGGCCCTTTCGAAGGCCCATGTTAAACTGCTTGGGAAATAACCGCAGAAGAGACATGATAATAAATATTTCTCAATCATGGAAATAGAAACCCCTTATTAGTGATGATAGCTAGTTAGTGATGATAACTAGTACTACTACGACTAAGTTATTACTATTAAAATATTTCAAATGCATATATGGATTATTCAAATAGGAAAAATAACACACTCTTGCTCCTCATCAGTCCATTCTGGAGTTATATATTCAGTCTCGATTCCTTATCTCATAATGGAACCTGTTGGAGGATATTGTGATGATCAAATCCATTAAGATGATGAATAAACTCTTGTTGAAGAGCCATTGTCAATTAAAGAGGATGTCAAAGAAATGGTTGATGGAGGTATGGTTGATACATCTCCTTTTCCATTTCTGGCCCGTCGATTGATTTCTTCCTGAAAATGCAAATTGGACTTGCATTTTCATGCAGTAACAGGCCCTCTTTTCGAGGTTCCTCCTTATCAATGTTTGGACTCTTGTTCCAAAGTTAAAACTTGCATCAATAACAATTGAGTTCCATTTATGTCATCAGGAAGTTCAATAGGTCTCTTCTTAATTTTTGCAGCCATGGTATAAGCATTTTGTTTCTTTTTTATAGAATTATAAAGAACTGAAAGAAAAAAAAACTTTAATGTTTTGATAACCAATATCATGAGGTTATTGGAAGCTTGTAAGAGTATGATTTATAGAATATTTTCAAGTTCTTACAAGAAATTTTAGTTTGTTTTTTTTCTTTTTCCCTCTAGTGCCATTGGTAAAAAACTATTTCTATCTTTAGAAGTTCAAATGGTTATATTTTGTTTGAGAGGCACACAATCAGTACTTGTTTTATTGAATATATATTAGTGTGTGCATTAGTTAAAACATTTGGAATTGTGTTCTTTATAATATCAGTCTTTTGTTTGTCTACTACAGTAGAATCAGATTTAATTGCTACTATGCATGTTGGAAATGCTCATAATATAACAGACATGGGAAAATGCACCTGGTTTCAAGAAAGCATGACATTCAACTTGACAGATGAAAAGGTCATTTACTTTTCCCTGTTGAAAGCTATCATGACTTATAATTTTTATTTTATGATTTCTTAAATTTAAACAGAGTGCTCTCTTCTTTGTTCCTACACACTGTTGATGCTCACAAGTTGAATGGTATGACGATGGTCCATCCCATTCACAAACTACGGAATATATTGAGGGAGGGGATAATATGGATTAATAAATAATTCTCTCACAAACAAAGATACTTATCTCCTGAGTGGGGAGGGATTTTATCAAGTGGGGACGGGCTCTTCTGTGAGGGCTTGTGATATTTTCTCAACTCACTAATTTTTTGGCCAGGGTTTGAGCGATTTGGGCAAGCCCTCTTTATTCTACGGTTAATTTTTATGTATAGATATTAAATCTCTATGATTAAATCAAGGTTTTTGCAATTTTTTGTCAGATGCTTGCAATAACTTCAGCTATTTTAATATTCTTCATTCTTTTTACCTCAACTTACTAAACTCTTTTCCTCAACTTGCATGTTTGTTTTTTTACCTATTGTTTTCTTCAATTAAAATATATCATGGTAGTTTTTCCATTGCAGATACTGTTTTTAAAGAACTTTATTACGAGAAGAGTATACTTCCCTAGCAGTATGGAAGGTAAGTATGAAATATAATTTACTGTATGAAATATTATAGTGCAACCCCTTCATGTCTATATTTTCTCCATTTGGTTGTGCCCAACTAAAAATTGGTTATTATTGTGTCATATTGTTCAACTGCAGCGTTTCACTGGAACTCAGTGTACTGTCGTAAGTGCTGGTATTGCTCTAAAGATAAATACATTTACTTGTCCATGAGATCAGAAGTGATATTATTCTAACCAACCTTTATATCTTTAGGACACTTATTGTTGATCATCCTTAAGTTCAATACCCAAAATTGATCTCACAACCCTTTTTAGAAGGAAGGTGTAGATAAGTTGGTCTATATCGTGACACCTATGTCAACTGTCGCAACTGGTCCATGTGAAAATGGTAAACCCTCATTCCAACTATTAAATGTCTGAAATCGACACTACTCTTGCTGATTTAATCCCACTACTGTAAGAATTTATCGCTAATATCCTTTTTCTACTAGAAATCTGGAATTCAAGATTACCGTCGAGTTACTATTGGCCTAGAAAAAATGGGGAAAATGATAAATGTGGAGCCCAATTGTTTATGGTATAATATAGTAATTTTTTTTTCCCATAGTTGATGGATATGGATAATGTAGTGCTCCTATTGCATTGATTTGTCTTACAAATGTTGTCTATGTGATATTTGTTAATAAATCCTATTTTCAACAATAAACTTTCGTTATTCCTTGTTAAGAAAAACTAAGTTATAGGTACTGTGTGTTTCATAATTTCAAATTCAGTTCTTTTGTGATTGGTTTTCACTTTTTAGTTTGGAGTAGAAAAGCATGAGGGTCTCTCTTGTCTTTGCATGAGAAAAACAAAGCCTTAAATTAGAAAGTGAGTTCTGATTTTTTAAAATTCTAATTATTTCAGATGTTTATAATCTGCCAACAATGCAAATATAGATAACATAGGAAAAGACAAAGGAATGGTTCTTGCAAGTGGTTTGAACATACATTTTATTGAACTGTAACTTACATCTTTTTTGTTATCAATTTATTCATCTACCTGTAACCCCTTGAATCCACAAAGTACTCTTGCATTTGACTTTTGAAGCTATGATGAGCATATATGTGTGTGAGAAAGTTCTTGTAGGGGATTCTCAACTCAATGGAAATCCAAATACTCCAAACAAATAGCATGTTTCTTGCTAATTTTTCATAGACATATATCACAATCTAAAACATGAAATCAAAATCCAACAAATCTCCCTTTAACTGTTCCACTGAGCATGAATTCAAAAAAGTTTATGCATGCAAAGCAGAGTATAAAATATCTTAAAAGATTTATGATGCTTGTTTTCTTGTGTTCCAACTTCCAAGTCAAACAACTACATCAAATTGACATCTTTACAATCTGCACCAAGTGGATATCACAAGTCTATGTTAACATAATACGATGTCCAATTCCTTTTTATTTGGTCTAAAGATCACCTATTTGCATTCACTACACTTTGCAAACATTTAATTTGACGGTCGATATGTTCATACCATGGAAGTATTTTTTATCAACAATTGTAATTCTCACAGGTGGTTGAAATGGTTTGAGCTTACGATCATTATTTCACTCTGTTTGGAATGTTTGAATTTGTAATAGTAGTATTCTAGGTGTATAAGAAAATCTGGTATTCATAGAGAGTGTCAATGTAAATTGGGATGTCCACTTATTTTGGAAGTTATTGTCTGATATTATGCATTTTTTTCAGGAATCAAGTGGCAGCACAGGATGCCAGACGAGAATATAAATGAAATCATAATTGCTGAAAGAGATCAAGGTGAATGTTCAGATCCAACAGTTGAGATAAAGGTTAAAACGTTGGATTCACAGACTTACACTTTAAGCATCAACAAGTGTGTAAGTATTTTTATTTCCTGGTCATCAATGATTTTAATTTTATTTGCAGTTAAAAATGGATGAGGTCAAAAAAATTCCGAAGTTAAAAATGCTTATATTATGTTACAACTTTTATGATAGTAGTCAAAAGAGAAAAGAGCAAAGTGGTAGGAACACTAGAATATTATATTTTTGTCCTTATTTATTTGTGTATCTTACTTTAAGGTGTTCACTGCATGATATCATTACATTTACATTTTCTCTATTGCTGAAAAGACATTATCTTTTTATTTTTTAAAATTTTGTTCTTTCAAATATGACTTGACTTGTATAATGTGTTTTTATAATTTCTTTAGTCATCATCAATTGACTTTAAAGGTTTAATACCTCTGAAATTATGTTGCACCTGTGATCTATCTATCCTGAATCCCAATGTAAAATTTTGATCCTTATCATGGCGAGATTCAAGTTTGCTATCAGATGTTCAACATGCGGGTCAGGGTTATTCTAAAAATAATAGATGTTTGTCCCCTAGGTTGGATTTCATTATAAAACTAGTTAGCAATATTTTATATATGGATGCTAGAAGAAGAGAACCAAATGCTATTCTCTTTCAATTTCTTTTGTTTGGACCATATAGTCACTAGACTCGGAATCATCAATAAATTGACAGGGCAAAAGAATCAAAGTTTTGAATTCGATCAGGAAAAAATCAGCAAATATAAAATAAATATATACAAATATTTTGAATTAAAAACACTTTTCATTGATATTTGAAATAGCCATTTCCATATATTACAATATTTCAATAGATCTTCAAAATTTCACAATGAATAGGTATGATCGATAATATGATGATAATCTCGATTCTCATCCATACAGTGAGTCCAGAATCCAGATAAAAATCTGTCTGAGTTAACCTTTCCTAGGTAGCCTCTTTGTGGATGATTTTGTCACTATCCCTTTACACCATCAAGTAGAAAACACCTCCATCAAGAAAAAGAATGAGAAAAAACAGTGAAAATTAGGTTTAAAACCTTTTCTTGGGTGCATACTTCCAAAAATTGCTAGTCAAGGGTGAATTCATGAGTTTGACTTGTGATGATTGAGTCAACTTGGTCAATCAAAGTCAAACTCAGAAAGTTTTGAATTGGATCTTTTGATTGCAAATTCCAATTTAAATCATAAAATCACAATTTGACTCATGATTCCTGTGACTTCAGTCTGGACCTTTTGAAGCTACATTGCAGGGTAGCCCTCCCCTCTGACACTTTCTTCTCAAAGCATGCTTTGAGAGGGAGTGTTCAGGAAGTTCCCTTAGGGGTATGCTCTCAGGGTCTTTGAGGTGCTTTCGGGGTGCTCCATGGATGATAACATAACATTCTTAATGTATAAGGGTAGAAAGGGAAAATCCTTAAATTTTCTATATTATTATTAATTGCTTGATGGGTTCAAACCTCATCAGACCTGATTTGAAGAAAATAGCATCCCATCCAAAAATTAAATTCAACAAAAATAGTAGCTTTCAGCACTCCAGCAAACAGAATTCCACCGAACCAAAGAAAAGTCCACTAAACTATCAAAAGACACTAAATGCCACTATGCCCTTTTGTCACATGTCATCTTACTTAAGGAGCAATGGCCTCCACTAATATAGGAACTGAGGAATCTCTAGCTTTTCCTTTGAAGGACTTGCCGCTAACATCATGCACTTCATGTAGAACAACTGAAATATTGTAATTGGGATCTTGGAAAGGATAATAGCATGTTTTCAATGCCATCTCATGTTTTGGATCTAATTTTACATGAATACAATACAACTTGTGAAATTGCTGCTGACAATGGACTTGTTAGTGTTTTGTCAGATATCTTGTCTAGTTTTTACCTAGATCCATAAAAAATTGACAGCCTTCCAGATTTTAAGTATGTGATCCCCATGCTACTAGTTGTTGATAATTATCTCTAGTTGAAGTAAAAATTCGATTCTAATATTATGATATTTAAACAGTCCAAGAAAAAAGATAGCGATGTTGAGAATACTAAGAATTTGGAGTCTAATCATCAAAATCGTGCAAAGCACATGTTGGCTGTTCCTGAAGGGTACATAACTACTGAAGTGTAGGAAAAAACTATTAACATAGTCTGCAACTTCATTCATATGAATCTTACCTCAACTATTGTACAAGCTCTTTTCCAACTATGTGCAAGACTAAAAAGGGTGCATGCCATAGCATTGTGTTTCCTTGAAAGAGGTGGATTGGTTTCTTTGCTCATCTTTCCTACTAGTTGCTTATTTTCTGGGTTTAACAGTGAGTCCATCGACTATTGTTTGTCATATTCTTGAGGATCCTCAAACACTCCAGGCAACGATGGAGTTAGAAATTTGAAAAGATATTGTTGCTGCTTTAAATCAAAATATAAGTGGAAGGTTGAGTCCTTTTCTATCTCAAACTTAGCTTTATTGAGTTGAAGGTGATTTTCTATTTGATCCATTTCATGTGATAACTATTGAATTTTTTTTTGGGGGAAATTGATGATAGGGAAGTACTACCTCTATCTATAATCTTATAGGAAGGATTAATGATATTGTGGAATGACATTTCAACATCCAATCCTCATTAGACCATCTACCCCATTTAGATCAGTTTTTCGTTGAGCAATATATAATTTTTAAAATTTCTGGTTGTTGAACATCTGCCATATTATAAATTGTTTTTCTTGGTTTTGAAATTTAGAATTCATAGTTTAAGGACATATATAATGTAATGTGTCTATGATTGCAAAGAATGATAGGGTTGTAGTAGAGAGTAATATTAAAAGTACTTCAGATCTGTCACATTTGGACTATATTTACTGAACACTTTGAAGTGGGCGACCAATATATCATTTGAGTAGCTAGGTCAATGATAGTCAACAACTTAGAGGAATGAGTGGCACTACGATAGAATTAGGAATTGAGGATAATTTTGTTTCTTAGTTATAGAGGGATCAACTAGTTGATGACACTCAATCAGATTAGGCCCATGATACCACTAGATCACAGAAAAAAGGTGATGTTGCTGCCTCACAAGCTGCAAATGTTGAGATGTTGGTACTGTAATGATAGAAACTTCACAACCACAGGAAAATGATATACATAGAACCAAGGAGTGTAATCAATACCATGTTGAAGATAATACAATCTATCATCCTTTGTCGACCATTAAATACTCAAAGTTGTGTAATAATTCTTTTTACCATTATAGAGGACTGTGTAAGTTAGGTTCCCAAATTCTTAAAGGGTTCTAGCTCAATGGAAGAGCACATGCCTTACAAGCAGGAGGTTGGTGGTTTGATTCGTCCATGCCCTAATGATATTATAATATCGGTTAAAAAAAACTAAATTAGTAAGCAAAAAATAAGAGATAGGTGACCAAACAAAATGACCAAAACTCGAATATAAAATTACTAAAAACGACTAAATTAGCGACCAAAGAATGAAAGATGTGAAACTAAGCATTAACAAGGATGCAACACGTGGCGCTAATGATGAAGCCAAACATGGCATTGATATGGTAGCAAAATAAGATTTTACTTTGGATGCAAAAGGTGGCACTACATAGGAAGCAAAATATGGTGCAACAATAAAAGAAATATTTGGCGTCATTTTGGTAGCAAAACACGATGCAAAAATTGATGCAAATTTGGAAGCAAAAATTGGCACATATTTGGAAGTAAAACATGGTTCAAAATGGGATACTAAAGTGGTAGAAAAAATGGATGCAATATTGGATGCTAACATGATGCTATTAAGGATGCAAGTATGGCTTTAACGGGGCTGTCATTTAAGAAGCAAAAACAGACACTCATTAGGAAGCAAAATATGACGTTATTTGGGAAGCAAACGTTGACGTTGTTTAGGAAGCAAAGTTGGACGCTATTCTACAAGAAAAAAAAGAGATGTTATTTTGGACGCCATAAAAGATGTTATTTAGGAAGCAAAGAAAGGCATTTTTTGAGATGCTTTAAGTTTTGTCCATGACGCGTCCCATTTAGCATCTAGTTTGACCACTCAATGTAAAAAGAATTACACTAAAATGGGACACTAAATAGGATGCTAATTCCAGGATTTGTTGTAGTGACGTTGTTAATTTGTTCGTAAGATACATGACCCGAATACTGCAACTATTATTTTGAGCCTCAATATTAGTTTGTATCCCCCAAAAAAGGATACATGCTTACCTTTTATGAATTTACGGCCAAATGATCGTTGCAGAGTATGACTGATCTCTCTAGTTTTTTATATGGCTGACATTAGAGAAAATTTCAACTCAAAATGGGCCTTTTAACTTTAACTCAAATCCCATGTCATCATGTGTTAGCCAATGAAATTTCTTTAAATTTGAAATACCGTATAGGTCTTAAACACTTTTTTAATATAAATTTGGGGATAGGTATCATAAAAAAAAAAAACTTTTTTGTTTGTATTTTTTACATATCTCCGTGTGTTTTTACTCAAATTGTGATCGGGAGAGCTCGTTAGAAGCAAAATTAAATTATGCATCCAACGAGTACCCACTTGGCATACTTTTGATGGACCCCGCTACCCCAAAAACAAGAAATACCTGAAAAAATGTGATGATGATATAATCATCACGTTTTTTTAGGTATTTCTTATTTTTGGGGTAGCGGGGTCTATCAAAAGAATCCTAAGTGGGTACTCGTTGAATGCAAAATTTAATTCCACATAAAACGATCTCTCCCAATCGAAATTTGAGTAAAAACACAGGGCGATATTGCAAAAATACAAACAAAAAAGTAGTTTTTTTCCACTTTTTCTCTTTTCTTCCTCCAAAATTAATAAATATTATTTTATTATTTTAACTATTATTTTATTAATTTTTTTAGGTTGCTCATTTTGAGTTGAATTTTCCTCTAATGTAAATAAATCTGGGCTTAATCCGCGTTCAATTAATCACAACAATAGCAAATGTGCCGAAAATGCATGAGTCTCGTGGTACAATAGACAAATATTTCCATGCACATTCTCACATTATGCTTTCAATTATGGAAGGATTGAGTTTTTAGCCTGGAGACTCCAGAGACACTTTGTGTGCTTGTAAGAGAGGGACTGGGAGGCAGCTGATGCAGCTTGTTGATCATTTTTATAAATAAAACACTTCATTCAGACAAGGTACCCCTTCACTCAGACCTAACAGATTTGTAAGAAAAAATAAAATTTTAAATCTAAGTAGAGTTGAAAAGCTTCAACAAAAATAGGAGCCTGCTCTAACTCAGCAAGGATAATTATTAATTCCATTACAACTTGACCCGCACCTAGAAATCCAAGAGCTATTAATGCCATTAATTACAACTTGACCCTCCCGTAAACAACCTTTGAAAGCTGCAATTGGTTTTGCGGGTGTGCAAAGATAGCCATATATCATCAATATAGAGACAAAAGTTCGTTGAAAATTAAAAACGTCGATATTGCCACAGTTTTTCCACTATGATAAAAAAAACAAAGTATTAATCCACGAAATGTTCAAAACATGGAAGTATTTCGTGGAAAAATTTTCCCAAATGTATGAGTGGAATTGTTAATGTTGGTTATTTGAGTGTGCAGGTTTAGCCATTAAAGAAGCTTTAAATTACAGGTATGAGATCCTAGGCTCCCTATTCTATTTTTCTAGAATAAATGATGGCTTATTTAGGTAAAGATTCACATTACATGTTCTAACCCTATATGTTTTATTTCTATTCAAATCTTCTAGGGTTTACATTTTAAATTATAACCCTAGGCTATACTTTACTTCTTATGTTAGATTTATCCATGGTTTATTTCTTTAGATTATTTCTGTAATGTAATTCATGTATAAATTTTTATCAAGGGTTTGCAGCTTAGTTTTTCTTTCCTGTATTATATTTACTTTTGAAACTGTGTTAATTACAAACTAGTTTTTATTTTAGATCTTTTACCTATCTATTCTTTTGGCATTTATAACTCTACTAACATATTCCATTTGATAGCAGAGGCATGTTTTAGATTTCAATAGACTAGTTCAAAAGTAAGTTATATATATATATATATATATATATATATATATATAAGTTTAATCTTATAACCTAGTTATTATCTACAACTGAACTACCATATATATAAATATATAAATCAACAGATATAAAATAGAATCATAAATCCAATATACTAAGCACAATATTTACAACTCAGTACAGACTACAAGTATTCCACATTAAATCCAAGTTAAAAAATAGTAACGACCTTTCAAGGCCTTCCTATCTAAATATATGCTAACTACTAAATCATTTCATTAAAATAAACATCATCATAAGCACATAAACTGAGTAAGTATCGTGACCATTCCTTAGTCTAAAATCAAGTTCATTTTCTTAATAAAGATCCACAACCCTAACATTATAAATCTACATAATCATAATGGTATACCATGAATCAAATAAGTTCCACCTATTATCGCTCGTAGCCATCACATAACAACTAACCAAAGTAACATTTTAATAATTAAATAAAAGAACTCTGTAAGTTACAACAGAGGTTGCAATATCTACCCCTATGGGCATCCAAACCCAAATCGAAGGCCTTAATAAAAACCACCATATATTATACAGTATTCATTTTAAATTAAAATAACATCATCATAATCTTTTACACAGTCCAAGTAATTATACAAGCAATGACCAGGATTCGAATCATGTAGCGTCATTCTATATCTATCAAGGCCACGCTAAACATAGAGTGTATGCAGGCTATAATAACAAGATAAATACGCTACAACAAGGTTGTTAGAACCTCGTTTCTATCCCTACGCTGTAAGCACATCCTTGGCCACATTAAATAAATACATGGTCCTCTAAATCAAACCCTACAATATCATATGCCCTCTCAACAAAATCAACCTACAACAACGATAGCTATCCAAGGTTTACAACCACGGCTCTTTACATTCCACAATACACATTAATATTTCACATTGTAATTTATGCAATCATCCGAGCTATCACAGCTGCCATGGAGAGCGCTCATGCCATTCAGGACATGGCCTTAACTATATGCTGTCACAAATCAATTCCTAAGTTTATAAATGGAAGCATTTATACAAATGCCAACTAGAGATGCAAATGCCACATAAATCCCAAGTCTAAATAATGACAACACAATATCAAGAAACATAATATAAATTCATTTAGATAGTAACCATTAAAGTACTAAATCGAGTTTACATAGTCATCCAATGGCCATGGAACCATTGCAATCAATGGTACTTCGTTGGTTTTAAATCCATAAACTAAATCATGAGTTACCATTTACACACATAGCGGTTCGAATTCTACCAAAGCCCCCTTTGTATTACCCACAGTATCATTTAATTACAAACCCAAACTCTGTAAACCTAGGCCCGAAGGAAAAATGAAAACCCCATAGTTAAAACCCCAACCAAGCGACGAGATGAAACTAAGTTGTACCCATAAGGACGAGAGGTGACAAGCACATGTTTTTTTAAAAAGGTTATGGTGCACCTTATGGCATCACCCATGAACCGGTTGCGAAGCTTTGAGCCATGATGCACCACGCCAACCATGTCACTTGCAACCACTAAGAAAATGAACGATGAGAAGTATGAAAGCCGAGATAAGAAAACAAGCAGACCACAATGCTGCTAAAACCCAACTAAGTCTTACCTCTGTCAACTTGGAAGTCTCCTCCATCCAGTGCGTAGAGCGAGACCAAACAAACAATAAGCCAAGTAAAATGACCAAGTCTTTTGTGGAGACAAGCCCTAAGCTTGAGATGCCCCAAACTCCAAGACACATTAATGGCACCAGCCCGGTGTCCATTATCCATGCTAAAACCTACATCTCCATAGTTTGTAAAAGACACAATATGGTTGCCACCTTTTCCAATTGCATAATGTAAAAACCCCAATGTGAACATTTAGACCATGGTATATATTTGCTACCCCATAGTTTAGTGCAGGGTATAAGTAGTATATGCATGGTGTATATTAGGCTTAAAGCCTTAAACCATTGCTTATTCAATTCTTTAGGAAATAAGCTTAGGACCATGGCATATAAATTATGCTAGGGTAACCATTGCTTTCATAGAACCAAGACTTGGTCTTAAACAAAAGTGGGTAAACCTTCCAATAGAAACAACGAGATATGTCAAAACCCTTAATAAAATAAATATGAATTACATCTTGGTTAAAGTATGAACAGTGGATCAGTTACATTTAAATAATAGTAAGCACCACTTATATAATCAATGTAGGTTTTATAGAGAATCAGCAAGGGTAATTACCTTTTCACTAAACCAATCCTTAAAATATTGATCAAAATACATGAAATTAGTCTCTAAAATCAATTAGAGGGATTTTCTAAGCTTTACACAACAAAACAAATAACTCAAAATGAACAAGAAATGAGCATTTTGTGCCCAATGGCTGTATTACCGAGCTTATGTGAGTGAAATAAAGGGTAACGCTCGATGTAGGCTAGCAAAGTGGGTTACGAGGGTCAATAGAGGAAAAATCCTACATAAAAGTGTTAAACACATACCATTCATCACAAAGTTCTAAATTTATCTTTATTCTTTTAAACTTATAATAAATTAAATCCTAAATAAAAGTGCAAAACACATATAAATAATGTAATGATTAAAGTGTGGGCATTGTTTTCCAATGGCATGATGTCGGCTTAAAATTATTTGTATCAGATCACAACCCAATAGGAAAAGTATTTATAATATCACTTGAACATATTTATTGATACGAAGTTTTGAATGAATATTTTCATTCAAAGATAGAGATTTCGCATGCAATAACTCATTTACAACAGACTGTAGAGCCATATCGTGGCTGGTGAGAAAATACGACTGTAGAGCCATATTGTGGCAGGCGAGAAATTATTTAGGTCATTTGGAAACAATGGAAGCACAAAATTGAATTAGAGAATTGGTTCTCGATTTTATGAGGCGTCTGGAAGCAGACGTAAATGGAGGTATTATTCCCACACCAAGCGTAACTGATAGAATTGGAAACGGCCATTTGCTGTCTGCTGTGACGGTAACCTTTAATGCGCGCGGCAACAGTCAATTACAAACTTTATCCGAGAATGTTGATATTCGACAATTAAATGATCGATGACGTGGAGAGGACGTTGATCCTTTTGTAAGCTCCCGCATTCAGTGGCTCCTCACACTACTGCCGCTTCAACTGCAAAACTGCCGACGGTTCATTTAGCTTGGCAACCATTTTCTTGTTGGGCGCTGTTGGAGTGGTCCATCACCTAGATTTGTGGAACATATGACACATAGCTATCAGAAGCTTGATGGGATCTTGGATATTTAAAACCCCTGTTGGTCCCCAAGCTCACTATCTCAATCCCCTTCAGTTTTACACCATCAAGAAAGAGGAAGCAGAGCTTGGAAGAACCGTACATGAAGCTAAGGTCCTTGTGGAACAGGGAAATCTTCTACAGCAAGACAAGTAGCATCAATGGGCTAGAGGTATGATCTATTGGGTATTATTATTTGGATTATGTTTCAGAGTTTATTATTCTGCATTGTTCAGAATCGGAATTTCAGCTAACAGTTGGTATCAGAGCAGAGTTATCTCTGCCTTGTTGTTTTGTATGTAGTGGCACTGTAGGGTTTTCTGTGTGTGTTTGCATTTGATGTAGCGGCGGAGATATTAGATATGAAGGGCACAAGAAATGTTTCAGTTATTTAAGCATGTCCAACTTTATGAAATGCATACAGTATATTTGTTGGCTTTTTAGTTGTAAGTCTCAGTTTTATATTCATGCTAGATCTCTAAGCGCGTGTTCGATTGCATACATTATATTGAGCTACTATCTTTTGCAAGATTGTTGTGCTAATTATATTTTTCAACACATAAAATTTTAAATCAAATTCGTTGTATCGTACATCCTAGTTCACTTCTTTGCATTGGGGGTCTTGGGTTCGATTCAGCCCGTTCGCTCCCTGAAGCCCTTGGCTGCTTCTCATATACAACAAACTCGTTTTCTTGCAGATCTGCACATGGTGTGTGCTGCCGATCCAGAGGAACCAGCGATCGTATGTTCCTGAAGGGTTTTCTGCTACGCCCAAGTGAAGGCTTCGGATCTTAACTTAGATCTGTATTGTTGTTTGATTCTGAAAGCTTGCTAAGTTTAAGCCATAACCATTATGAGCCTGCAAAGGCTGAGCTATGACCATTATTGAACCTGTCTTGTAATTTGGTCTGAGGGTGGGGTAACGATAGAGGTCATGACATACCTTTATATGTTTTGCACCGAATGTATGTTTTGAGCTTGATAAAACATGGATGGTTCTTTTGGCACAATAAATATGACTGTTATGGGTAGGGCGATGACATGGTACCCATATCTTTATTTTTGTTTCATGTTAATGTATTGACAGATATGCAATGTTCTCTATTTCCAATGTCCATTACTTTAACTTGTGGAAGGGCTCAACATTTCTTGTTGAAGTATATATATCTCACTGGGGCCGTTGTTATTTGTAAGTGAAGGGATTTGGTACTAGACATGCTGCAAATTCTACGTTTTTAACCGACAGATTAGTCCCACATCTTGTAGTTCAAATATTTATTTTCATTTTGAATGGTCACACTTTTAATATGGTTTTGATTCTGGTGTGTCTAAAAAAAAAAGAAAAAACCATTTTCTCTCCCAAAACCACGTTTTAGATTGTGTAACTGAAATAAAATATCCAACGGATTTGAAATTGCGGACTTTATAAATGAAATCTGCTAAAGCATCAAACGGAAACCCTTTTATGGTTAAGTTAAATTTTTTTCTTCTTGAGGATATACAGGTCACTCTAGAATTTCGATAGCATTTTGAGTATAGTAGAATTTTTTTTTTGTTGGATCTTTTTATATACCATCTTTTTTATGTTAAACCAACATGAGCAATTTTATTTAATTTAAAATGGGTTTTTCTAGAGTTTGAGACAGAAGTATATAGAAGAATAATTCTTTCTTTTTAAGTATGATCCATATGCATTCTTGCATGTTTTTTAGGAATGAGATCTCGGAAAGGGATAAAATTAACCAGATAAAGTTTATTGTAGTACAAAGTTTGTATACTTTGCTTTGGACGGGCTTTTATTTTTACTGTACAATTTTATGGTAAATTTTTTATTTCGAATGGCTATATTTATGTTATGGCTTAGCTGAAGTAAGATGCTTTAGACAGAAATAATATGGTATTTTTGAATATCTATTCCAGAATTTCTTAGTTCATTTGAAGCTTGTTTTGTTACAGTGAACAACAATAATGTCTAGTGATCTAAATGATATTTAATTAGAGAATAGCCACAGCATCTCTAATTAATTAATTTTAGACATTAATTGTAATTAATTATACTAAATATAATAAATTTTTATCCGAGAGGAATTTTTTATTATATTTATGTAATTAATTAGGATAAAATATTGAATTATTCATAAATTACCCACATGAATTATGAATTAATAGTTTTATCATAAAGAATATTTGAATCTGCTTGAATTAAAAATTTAGCCCATAGGCCATTTTTATGTCATTAGATTCAATCTTAAAGCATGAATTTACATTGGTAAAACATGAAAATTTATTTGGTCTCAATTTTAACGTAAGCATGTGATCTTTATTTTTATGCAGTTGTACAACCTGCAAATTTCTCTGAAATTCGTTGTGATATCCCTAAACTTAAGGGAGATAACTATAAGCTCTAGAAGGAGAGAATTATCCTTCATTTGGGATGGATGGACATAGATTATGCTATTAGGAAAGATGAACCACTAGCAATCACCAATACCAGCACTGCATCGGACATCACGCTTTATGAGCGATGGGAGCGATCTAATCGTTTAAGCATGATGTTCATTAAGACTAAAATTTCAGCTGGTATTCAGGGTTCAGTTGATCAGTATGAAAGGGTCCAATATTTGCTGAAATCCATTGATGATCAATTCGTCACTTCAGACGAGGCACTAGTAAGCACCCTAATCATGAAGTTCTCATCCCTAAGGCTCACCAGTGTGAAAGGTGTGCGCGAGCACATTATGCAAATGAGGGACACTGTGGCTCAATTGAAGAAACTCGAGGTTGAAATATTAGAGTCTTTCCTGGTGCACTACATCCTGAACACCCTTCCGCACCGATATGGACCTTTCAAAATCTCTTACAACACACATAAGGATAAATGGTCAATAAATGAACTCATGACCATGTGTGTTCAAGAGGAAGAAAGACTGGTGATGGAACTGGGAGGAAGTGCAATGCTGGCAATGCATAGGAAGGGCAAATATCAATCCAATAAGAAAGGGAAAGGTAAAGTACCTCCCCAAGCTAATATTAAGAAGGATTCCAAGTGTTTCTTCTGTAAAAAGAAGGGACATATGAAGAAGGAATGTGAAAAATTTCAGAAATGGCTTGCAGACAAAGGTAATGCAATCTTGTTTGTTTGTTATGAATCTAATATGGTCAATGTCAATATTAACACTTGGTGGATTGATTCTGGATCAACAATTCACGTTTCAAATTCCTTGCAGGGTTTGCAAAACCTAAGGAAGCCAGTGGGAAGTGAGCAAAGCATCTTATCAGGAAACAAGATGGGCTCACATGTGGAAGCTATAGGAACATGCTATTTAACTTTAAGTAGTGGATTTGTTTTAGAATTAGAAAAGGCCTTTTATGTTCCAAGTTTTTCTAGAAACTTGATTTTAGTTTCAAGACTTGTACATTTTGGATATTCCTTTAACTTTTCAGAAACATCCGTGAGTTTATTTTATAAATTTGATTATGTTGGGAATGGTATTTTTTCTGATGATCTTTACTGCATTAATTTACAAAACAATGTCACTTATGATTCAATGCATGTTCACACTGGCACTAAAAGATGTGTTATTAATGAAGATTCCTCTAAATTATGGCACCGGAGGTTAGGTCATATCTCCATAGAAAGAATTCAAAGATTGGTAAATGAAAGAGTACTTAATAATTTGGATTTCACTGATTTTGAGACTTGTGTGGATTGCATAAAGCGAAAGCAGACCAACAAGTCAAATAAAGGTGCCAATAGGAGTTCGGACATATTAAAGATCATACATACTAATATATGTAGTCCAGAGATGGATTCACATGGTCAGAGATACTTCATCTCCTTTATAGATGATTACTCACGATATATTTATCTCTACATGCTTCATAATAAGAACGAAGCATTAGATGTCTTTAAGATATTTAAGGTTGAAGTAGAGAAACAATGCGGCAAGCAAATTAAGATCGTGAGATCAGATAGAGGTGGATAATATTATGGTAGATACACAGAAGATGGACAAGCACCTTGGCCATTCACTAAATTTCTTCAAGAGCATGGGATTGTTGCCCAATACACCATGCCTAATTCAGCCGACCAGAATGGTGTAGCAGAAAGAAGAAACCGAACTTTATTGGACATGGTGTGGAGTATGCTTAGCAGCTCCAATCTTCCTAAATCCTTGTGGACTGAAGCACTTCATATGACAGTGTATATATTAAACTGAGTTCCAACCAAGGCCATTCCTAAAATGCCATTTGAATTATTGAAAGGTTGGAAACTGAGTTTGCGACATATGCGCGTTTGGGGATGCCCGTCTGAGGTGAGAATATATAATCCACAAGAAAAGAAGCTGGACCCAAGGACCATTAGTGGGTATTTCATTGGATATGCTGAAAGGTCTAAAGGTTACAGATTTTACTGTCCATCTCACAGCACTAGGATTGTGGAATCAAGAAATGCAAAATTTCTTGAAAATGACTTGATCAGTGGGAGTGATCTAACCAGGAAGATACTTTCCAAGAAGGATCATTCAGAATCTCAACCTTTCACCTCAAGTGATAGATTGGTTATTGTTCACAGCACTCCTCAAGTACAAATTAGTGTTGAACAACCAATTGTTGAAGTTCCACAAGCTGCTAACAGCATTCTAGTGGATCAGGTAGTTCAAGAGTTTCCAAGCACTTTTGAACAATGAGTTGAACCACATACTTCTCAATAAGATAGTGATACAACATTGAGAAGATCTACTAGACCAAGGAGATCAGCAATTCCTGATGATTATGTTGTGTATCTACAAGAATCTGACTTTAACGTTGGAACCGAAAATGATCCCGAGTCCTTTTCACAAGCCATGAATTGCAAAGAATCAGAATTATGGTACGATGCCATGAAGGAAGAGATGAATTCTATAAAGAGTAACGAATTCTGGGATCTTGTTGAGTTTCCTAATGGTGAAAAATCCATTGGATGTAAATGGGTCTTTAAGACAAAGAAAGACTCATTGGGCAACATTGAGAGATACAAGGCTAGACATGTTGCTAAAGGATTCACTCAGAAAGAAGGAATCGACTACACGGAGACTTTCTCTCTTGTATCTAAGAAAGATTCCTTGCGCGTTATTATGGCATTAGTATCCCATTTCGAGTTGGAGTTGCATCAAATGGATGTGAAAACATCTTTTCTAAATGGAGATCTAGAGGAGGAGGTTTACATGAAACAACCTGAAGGATTCCCCTCTAGTGATGGTGAGCAATTGGTTTGCAAGCTCAAGAAATCCTTATATGGTTCAAAACAAGCATCCCGCCAATGGTATTTGAAATTCCATAATATAATTTATTCTTTTGGTTTTGAAGAAAACATTATGGATCAATATATATATATGAAAGTTAGTGGGAGTAAAATTTGTTTTCTTGTTTTATATGTGGATGACATTTTGCTAGCAACCAATGATAAGGGTATGCTACATGAAGTGAAACAATTCCTCTCTAAAAATTTTGATATGAACGATATGGGTGAGGCATTGTATGTCATTGGCATTAAGATCCATAGAGACAGATTTTGAGGCCTCTTAGGTCTGTCTCAGGAAACCTATATTAATAAAATTTTAGAAAGATTTTGGATGAAGGATTGTTCACCAAGTATAGCTCCCATTGTGAAGAGTGATAGGTTCAATTTGAACCAATGCCCGAAGAACGACCTTGAAAGGGAACAAATGAAGAAAATTCCATATGCTTCTGCTGTTGGAAGCCTAATGTATGCTCAGGTCTGCACAAGACCTAACATTGCATTTGTTGTGGGAATGCTAGGACGATATCAGAGTAACCCAGGTATAGTCCACTGGAGAGCTGCAAAGAAAGTAATTAGGTATCTTCAAGGAACTAAAGACTACATGCTTACGTATAGATGGACGGAAAATTTGGAAGTAATTGGATACTCAGATTCTGACTTTTTTGGATGTGTTGATTCATGCAAATCAACATCAGGATACATTTTTATGATGGCCGATGGAGCTGTATCATGGAGGAGTGCCAAGCAGACCTTGATTACCACTTCCACTATGGAAGCCGAGTTCGTCTCCTGTTTTGAGGATACTTTAAATTGTGTATGGCTTAAGAGTTTCATTTCTAGGCTTAGAATTATGGATTCTATCTCTAAACCATTGAGAATGTATTGCGACAATTCAGCTACTGTTTTTATGGCTAAAAACAACAAAAGTGGGAGTCAAAATAAACACATCGACATTAAGTATTTAGCCATTACGGAACGTGTTAAAGCAAAGAAAGTGGTCATTGAGCACATCAACACTGAGTTGATAGCTGATCCTTTGACTAAGGGCATGCCACCATTTAAATTCAAGGATCATGTAATGAATATGGGACTTGGTTCCATTATGTAGTTTCTCATTGTATGGACAATGTTATTTTTAATAAAATTCTTAATTATTGTGCTGTTTTTTCTCATACATATGTGCACCTTAAGTTAATTTGAGAAAATTAATCTATGAGGACCAACAATAAAAATAAGGTTTATTCATTAAGAAATTGTTGCCACATAAATTAAAATAGCAATAAATACATAGTAATACATGGAAGTTAATACTTGTCAGAAGAGGACTTATCGCCATGATTCTTGTATCTATTACTAAATACAGATTGTCAACAGGTTTTAAGATGAGACATTAAGTTTGGAAGTATGGACCAAGTGGGAGAATGTAAGCTCTCGCATTCAGCGGCTCCTCACACTACCGCCGCTTCAACTGCAAAACTGTCGATGGTTCATTTAGCTTGGCAACCATTTTCTTGTTGGGAGCTGTTGGAGTGGTCCCTCACCTAGATTTGTGGAACATACGACACATAGCCATCAGAAGCTTGATGGGAGCTTGGCTATTTAAAACCCCTGTTGGTCCCCAAGCTCACTATCTCAATCCCCTTCAGTTTTACACTATCAAGAAAGAGGAAGCAGAGCTTGGAAGAACCATACAGGAAGCCGCAAGTCCTTATGGAATAGGGAAATATTCTACATCAAGACAAGTAGCATCAATGGCTGGAGGTATGATCTATTGGGTATTGTTATTTCGATTTTGTTTCAGATTTTATTATTCTGCATTGTTCAGAATCGGAATTTTAGCTAACACCTTCGAGAACTGTTAATCAGAGTGTTACAACATTTACATGTCCAGAAAATCTTATAGTTGTTCGATCCCTACGAGATAGCCTATTCAGTTATTCCATGTGAACTCAAGTTATATGGAATTCCAGATTCACATGGCGAGAGATCAAACAACATGTAGAGGACAATACGTATAACTTCTATTTCATATCTGAATATATCTTTTGTGGATTCAATCGTCGCTTCAGATTTGGAAGAGGAAGAGGAAGTGCTACAGAGGAAGTGCCTAACAGTCTTCGTGTAGCAGTGGATGGGTTGCCAGAAGTTCAGATTTGCAATGAAAGTGAAAATGATGATGATGGAGAGATCTGCCCCATTTTCCAAGAAACGTTTTCCAGCGTGGAGCCTGCAAAACAATTGCCATGCAAACATCTCTACCATTCAAAGTGCATTATCTCATGGGTTCGCTAGAAAAATTCATGTCCAACATGCAGATGTGAGCCTCTGTTGCTCAACTTGACCAACGTCGATTAAACAATTTTTCCTTTAGGCATCATATTCTAATGGTAATTAGCGAAGTTGAATAGATGTTAATAGCATTGGTTAATACAATGTAAGTGACACATAAACTTGGTGGGAAATATAAGTATAGTGTCTACACCACTATCTTTTCATAAGATATTTAATCCTCCATGGCATGTTGAAGATATTGACAACCTAATTGTAAGGATACATACTGCATGATCTAAGTAATAAGTTTTTTTATGTGAAAAGATCATGCATATCTAAGTAATAATTTTTTTTATGTGAAAAGATCATGATTCATGCATCTATTGCATTGCAAAATTAAAATAGAGAAATAATATAGGATATTGAAATCAATATGGATTGAAATAAATATGAGCTTGCATGTTATGGCAATAGAGTTAATGTTGATAATGTGATCTTGTTGCAATGTGGTGTGTTAATGTTGATTGTTACTATGTGGGTTTTCGACATGTAGTCTTGAAGTATATTGTTAAATATGGTTAAAAATAAGAAAACAAGTCATAAAATTATCAAGGCATGAAAACAATAATTACAAATTGAATTTTGAGATCCAAATTTGTGTGCATATAGGATATTATTTGCCCATATTATTGTTGATCATTGTATTAGACCTCAAGAAAAATTCCAATGTTGTTAAAGTTATTTCTTGTGGTTTGTAGTTGAATTTTTTTCTTATCATGGTAAAAACTTATTCCAAGAAATGTCTAAGGATGGTCTTCATTTCTCATCTTAAAACACTTTTCTTCACATATATCAAAACAAACATTTTTTTCTTCAACGCGTGTCTATCAAATAAGCAAAAAGATATTGTGCCTTCGATATCCAATGTAAGAATGACTAATGGAAACACAGAGATGTAAATGCCATTATTTAAATTTGTTATAGATTGTATTTTATTCCCAATTAGGGTTTAGATGCCTAATGTTTTTTGTTAGGGTGAGTTACTTTGTAAAAATCATTTCACAGCATCTCCATAGACATAGTCCTTGAAAGTTAAATGGTTATTGAAAATTGGAGAAAAAATCTATATTGACCATGGTATGTTGATGAGGCTCCTTTGGTGTCCAATAATGTTTAAGAAAATTAAAATTCTTATGAAGTGGTTAATTTTGAAGAACATTTTAAAGAATGGTATTTTTTATCTCGATTAGTTTATCCAAACAATGTATTATTTGCAATATTTCTATTACTCTTTCTACTTCAACATCTAATAGAAAAAATTCCATTTATTTTGCTTCATCCAATAGTAATAATCTCATTTAAGATTCATGCAAAGACAATACACTAATCTTTAAAAAATCCTCTTAAACATATGAAAACACTACATGGGAAATATAAAGAAACATTTCAAGAAGAAATGAGACATATTTGACATATTTTGATTGGTTAAATGAACTTTATAGGATCCAAGTTATTCATACATGTTTATTCTCGATGAAGAGAAGAATTTGTATAGAAAAAGTCTACTTATTTTGGTTATAGATCCATTATTCTTGCTACTAATGTTTGTCAATTGTCTCGGGTCAGAGAAGAGACTTTACATGGATGTAATACAATAGGAAATGTTTTATGGAAAAAAATTAACAATGTTTTCACTATGGATACAACATTCTACCAACAAGTTGATCATTCAAAACAAGAATATTTTTTAAAACTATTAACTAACATAAGAAGAGTAGGATCGCTTCTTTATGATTGGGATATTCTTATGTCACAAGTTGTTACGGGTTTCCTCGAACATAAAGAAATTTATTTGATTCAACAATTAATTCTTTTTCAACTAATAATTTGGTCACCCTACATAATAGATACATGATGAAATCCTCAAATTCTCCAATTGCATGATGTGTTGTTGAGAAAAAAAGACGTAAGGAAATTGTTGATGGTCAGTTAAAATGTGAAGTAACCTTGTTCCATGGTCAACCTATCATGTTGACACTATATGAGTCAGTTAAACTCTTCTTTGAGAGTGTGCATGGTTAAGTAAGGGTATATGGATCTAGTTCATCTCAACTAGCATCTCATCCATTTAATGGTGAATTCAAATATTCTCCATGAGCTATGCAAATTTCATTTCTGATTTAAGTTTTCTACTTCATCCATTAAAGCATGATGTAATATAAAATTATCAGATGTTATTGACTTCTCTCCTTTGTGTAATGATTAATGTTTAACACATTTTTTGCATGAATTTGTTATATTGATGATCTCATTCATAGTACTTCTATCTTGTTTACTATCTAGATCAAAAACAAAAAAACGTACCTCGATCGAAGTCTTAACACCTCGATCGAGCATTTATTACACCCTCGATTGAGGTCATGTTAATCACTCAATCGAGCTTTTGATAAATCCTTGATTGATGGTTCAAGACCTCGATCAAGGGTTAAAAAAAGGCTCAATAAAGGACTAAAGAAGACCTCAATCGAGCATCTCTAATCGTCTATAAATAGGCAACAAACCCATCATTTAATTCACTTCATTTGTTGGATAGAAAAGGGTCATTTATATTCATTTGTCGATATGGGTCATAGAGTAATTAGGTTATAGATGTGATTGATCACATCTATGACTCCAATCAATCACATCTATGACTCCAATTACTCTATGACTAATATTTATACATAAAATCTAGAGGAAGTGGCAGTAGTAATGCTTTTACTTGTTTTTTCTTCAAGGTATGTACTATTACCCACAAGTATCATTTTTCTAGTCCAAATTATGTTTTATTAAATTTTATTATCATATAATTCTATGTTTGATTTTAATTGAATTTGAAGACCTTGTTCCCATTAACAATATGAAATTTTAAAAACTTTGATTAAAGAAATTTTTGGGTGTCCATATTTGTGTGTGTGGACACACGAATATGGGAACTTGAATATGTTTTTAGTTAAATTTTTGAAAAGCTCAATTAAGTTGCTAGCTCGATCGAGCTTTTTTCTAACCACACATAAACATTCAATAGATGTATTTAAAAATGTGTGTATTTCCATATGCATCATGTAAAGTTTTATTTAATGAAGTCTTCTGAAAGATGCTTGGACACCTTGTATTTTGAATCCCCATTTGAATTCATGTCATTGAACATTTTCAATTCTTGTCAAAATAAGATGTAGTATCATGTTTTTTTTCCATACTTTTTTTTTTCTGGATCCCACAGTCGCCATAACACCTTTTCTTTTATTTATTTTCCTCCACTCCTAGAATTATGAAACACCAAAACAATTAGCCACGTGTTATTGATGTAAATTCTAATGTTATTCAATAATTTAGTAGCAAGATTAACTACAAATGTGTGGCACAATAACAATTTTGAAGAGTAAACAATGGACATTGATATAACCCAAGGAAATGAGGTCATTTTTTTTTCATGCTCACATTTTCATCTCTCTAAAGGTACTAAAAATACTTTTCTCCTTTATATATAATTTTTAATTTTAAAAAACTACAATTATGTGATATGACTCTAAATTTACCACTAATTTTTATCTTAATTGTCATGTTCTATTCCGCGCTGGGCTCTATGTTTTAAATATCTGACCCAAGGATCTATATCGTAGGTAGATCGCAGTCCTGAGAAGCCAGGCCAAGCATCCACTCGACCTATATTCTCAGGACTATGATCTACCTACGATATAGATCCTCTGACTAGATATTTAAATCCTGGAGCCAAGGGAAAAATAGAAGAGGACGATTAAGATAAAAATTAGTGTTTTCAAAGTCATATCACATAATTGTAGTTTTTAAAAATTAAAAATTATATATGAAAGAGCAAAGTATTTTTAGTATCTAAAACCTTTCACTACATTTATGTAACTCTAATTCTGAAAACATTAGGTTCAAGCAATTGTATACACATTGGATATATTGCTAATAGGAATCAAATTATGTTGAAATTCCTATTTCCCCTTTATTCTTGTGTAATTTTCCTTTTTACTTTTTATTCAAAATGTGTGAAAACAATTACTTAATGAACACTTATGCTTATTACTAAATTTTTTTCCTAACGAGGTTGAGGTCTTTATTCTTGTTTAATTTTTCTTTTAAATTCTCTAGTTGGGTCCTTGAAGCCCATTTCTAAAATGTCCTACATGGGCATAATCTTCTAGATACAGATTATGGTAGTTAGTGTCCAAAAGATGTTGAGAACCAGGGGGCTAGGATTTATCTCCTCAATTTTTTGTGCTAAATATAAACGTGGTGAGCATGCATATAAAACCTTAGTAGTCATGTACAAAGCATTTTTTCGAGTGTTTAACAGTAGCTTGATCGAGGGTTTAATAAACCCTTGATTGAGAATTCTTTAAAACCTCGATTGAGGATCCGCTAAAAAATTGATCGAGGTAATTAAATACCTCGATTGAGCTTTATACCTTGATTGAGGGCCTGAAAATAGAGAATTATCCCTCTTATAAAAAAATCAATGTTTCTCTATGTCTTCTAGGGGTGTACACCCTTCCATTCATGGCACACAACTAAGCGGAGTTCATACCAATAGATTCATCACCGAATCATCTATCCATTGGGATATGATGCATGCATTTTGGCATTCATATGGTTTTTTTTAATTAGTTCCAAAACTTACACATAGAAAACCAGACAACAACTTTGAAGCAGCTCAAAGAAAAATCCGTAGGGTAAAATATACACATCCAAAAATTTCTTAAAAATGCACAGCCCACACATCAATGTGTCCTCTTCAAAAGGCTATCTTTGGTTTTTTAAATTTTGAAAACTGTGAAAAAGAAGCTGGTATGGACACACGTGTATAAAATGACGCTGAAATCAGATGTGGCCACTTTCAAAAAATAATAAATAATTGTATATTGTGAAATAAATTAACAAAACAATATGCAGATCACAATTCATTTTGTGTAGATCATGCTCATATATATATTAATGTAAGATTGAATTATAGGGGTTGGACACGAGCCACTTATTAACTTCTTCAAATTTTTAAAGTCACACAGTTCATTAAATTCAAAATTTCACACATTAAATGACATCGGAATATTTTTTTAAAAATATCATTGGGAAGCCAACATAATATTTTATAATTTGTTTTTTTATTGTAAGTCAAAATTCACATGGCATATATGCGGTTCGAGAGCTTCTATCTAGCACATGAGTAAAAAATCAGGTTTTCATCACCAAATTTGGACAAAAAGTGTTACCCACCTTCATGGAATCACCCTAATGTATCTTCATACTCAGTATTTATGAGATAACTTGCCCTAAATTAAGTTCTCATTCAATAATACCTCCATATAATTTCTTCATACTCCAGATCTACAACTTTTTCTCCCACAATTCACATTGTTCGACACAAAATGTAAAAGGGTATTCTTTCATTTAAAGGAAGGAGATCTCAAGAACAATCATTCAATATTATCAAAGTGTTTGGATCTCATGAATGGGATCACATGCACCTCAAGGGAAGGAGGATTTCAGAAACAATTGTAGGTGTAACATCGTCGGTAAAATCATTGTAAGTAAAGTTATTTATTTTCCTAAGATGTGAATTGCTTTGGTAGACTTACGAGACTTAGGGCTTGACTCGACTTAATTATTGGGGATTGAATCCACCAGGAGAAAAGTGAATGGCTCGGAAGCTATGAGTAGATGACAGGTGTCACCTCGGTTCCTCGAGCACTTGAAATATTTACTCAATGACTTTAAGTTTATATTTTTCATCCTAGGTTAAAATCAGTCATGAGATAAAAACAAGTTAGGA
>LPNX011224786.1:43746-86246 GCA_001517045.1 Pseudotsuga menziesii
ATATATATAATAATATTAATTTGATGAAATCCCTTTTTTATGTATTTAAAGGGTATTATATAAATGGCAACAAACAACTTAATTAAGAATAGAATAACCATTTACTTTTAAGAGGAATTTAGGGTTCTTCTTCTTGTTTTGCTAGGTGGAGGAAAAACCTACTTGATATCAATAAGGGAGAAGGGAAGAGATGGCTATGGGGAGGAATTCCCAACTAGAAACCTTATTCAAGAGAAAACTCTGTGATAAGAGAGATACCTCATCATAGCGGGTGAAGAGGCGTCGAGAGGGTAAGAACTGCTTTTACAAAAGTGTGGTTGGTTGCCAAGGAAAGCAACTTTCTCCTTCAGAGAAATATTGAATTTAGGAATACTAAAGAGATTCTACAATTGGATCCATATACTTTATTCATGTCGAATAGAAGGTGAATATCCTCCCATGAAACTATGTTTTCCATTCTTTAAAGGATTTAACTAGGTTAAATGAAATTATCATTCATTTAATACACTCAATTTCAACTGAGAAAGAGAAATGGATTCTTAATAAGAGTCGAATCTAGTCCTTCTTTAATAGATATTGTAGTCTCTGCATGTGTTAAAAGTGGTGTTCTCTTCTTAACTAAATTACCTAGTTTTGTGTCTTACTTTAGTTAGTATTTTTAATATTGAGAGTAGAGGGGAAACTCCTCCAAAAGAGAGTAGAGGGACAACTCCTCCAAAAGAGAGCCTTCAAACATGGTCTATTGATACATTTTGTTGTACTAGTTTTCATAGATGAAGACTATCTCTACTATATATATGTGTGTGTGTGTGTGTGTGTCTTTTATAGAGTTTCCAGGCTTCGAGGTGAAGAGTCGACTTGCTTTACCTTATAAAAAAATTAATGGGTAGAAGGTAGGAATGTTTAGTACCATCAACGTTTATGCAATTACTAAAAGCTCAACTTCCTCTATAAAGAGATGATAGATAATCCTTTGTGTGTGCTTCAAATAAGTAAGGCCTATGCTAAAAATTAATTGAGCATCCTAGATTGCCTCACACGAAGCCTTGAGGTTGAATGAACTTATGATTATGTTTTACGTAGGAAATTTAAAAAAAAAAATCTATTAAAATATAAAATGGACTTAAATATATGTGCTTTATTTCTCTTAATGAGGATTCAAGTTTTATTGACTCGTAATTGAATTTTAGGAAAATAATTGTTTTTTACTTTTCTTGCGTTGTTTTCAACACATTATTATTAGCTTAGCATTTTAAAGTTTGCATTGAGAAAATAAAGTAGGTTTGTTTTGAGCTCTTTTTTTATTTATTTGAGCCCTTCAATTTGATGTTTAAGGATAATATCTATGTTTTGTTAAGTCTCTTTCACTTACATTTTAATCAAACATAAAGGAGTTAAGGGTTGGCTCAATATTTTAATGTGCCATGACCTCCTTTTATGAACTCAATATTTATTTAATGTGTTTTGATATTCCATTAAGAAGCGAGAAACCTTTACTTGTGACTTATGAATATTTAAAAGTGGATCTTTAATATTTAATAATGCTTTTATTTAAAAATCAAGAATTATACTTAGATGTCAAGCCTTGATATCTAAGGATAGGATGTACTTGTTAAAATCTAAACCTATTTTGATCTTCGAAATATTTATTTGTTGAGAGTGAACTATGAAGAGGAATCTTGTATGGGATTCTTTCTACCATTTCACCTATTGGATTCACACCCAGCTCGGGGGTGGCCTTTTGGTAGTAAAATCAGACAGAGAGCCTAAGATAGGGTGGAAATTCGAAGTCAAGCCTTCAATTTCCTTAAGTTATGTTAGTCTACTATTTTCAATTTCTTCTGAATAAGTGACTTTTCAATGCTTTACTTTTCTAATTTGTCAAGTTTTTTGTATAATGTTGTTAATATTAGCTGTGAAACTCATGTAGTGAAAGTGTTATCGTGATTTCAGAACAATTTTTGGAAAGATGTGTTTTATTGATTATAAATGTACTCTAATATTCAAATATGTTCCATGTATAATTCTTAATGCTTAAATATTGAAAAGATAGAATTATGTGAGTATATAGTTGAAAATAGATGTTATGACGATATATTGAACTATCAAGACTAGATCACTAAGCTTTCTTGGTTGTGATATTTCTTGGTCATGTAGATATTAAGTTGAGGCGTTGGGTTTTATATATATTAATTATGAAATGTACAATGTAACTAATGAGTTATCCATGTGATTTTGAGGTTAAAGGATGTGGATAGTTGTGACCCATAATAATGAAAGCGAACATGTTGATGGTAGGTTCACTAACTTTATCTAGTATGTTAGATACATGAAGGTGGACATAAGATAACAACGACTTCTT
This sequence comes from Pseudotsuga menziesii, assembly GCA_001517045.1. NCBI lineage: Eukaryota > Viridiplantae > Streptophyta > Pinopsida > Pinales > Pinaceae > Pseudotsuga > Pseudotsuga menziesii. Next base: position 46,109 of record LPNX011224786.1, read on the forward strand.
TAATGATTCATCGTGTCAGATGGGCAATAGTACTAACATATTCAGTTTGAATGGATATATATATAATTTTTTTTTAGGGGGGGGTTGTTATAGTAGGAATATTTGCAAAGTCATTCATTGATAAATGGCTCAACAAGTTGTGACTTGACTTGAAATTTAAGGCTCTTTCTAAGTAGGCTCTTTATCCTTCTCATTTAAATTATCTTTTATGGTTTTTTCCCCATATGTGTTTTTCCCTCTTACTCAACTTTAGCTAATATTTTTTACATGGCTACCTAATACAACTGTAAATTGTTGAGGCCACTTTTATTTTGGATTTATTTCACCTAGTTTGTATTATAGAGGGTGTTAGAGAATAATAACCCTCTGCGTAGACTCATTCTCCTACATAGGGACTTAGACTACGATCTCATTATTCTACTAGGCCAAGACCATTGAATTTGTCTGTCTGAATCAATTTGGATCTTCCTACTAAGCTGTGGGGTCCTATAAAACCCCTATCTACCTTTTTTGAATGCCTGAAATATATTTTGGCACATAAAGGAGAATTCCTTCAATTAAATATTATTTTCCTTGATTTTAGGGTCCCATGTTGCAAGTTAGAGTTGTTGAGTGTATCTATGGAGAAAATTTTAAGGATCCATACATTTTTCCAAGTGTAGAAACCTTAGCAAATCTTACTAATTCTTAAATTTGAAACCATAAAATGTTTGACAATTGTTCAAGTCAAAATATTCAAATTTCCAAGGACTGTATAATTTTTTAACAATTTTTATAATTTTTAGAGTAAAAAAATGTATCCCATTGAATTTGGGTGAATAATTTTTGAAAAAAAAAATTGTGATTTTGTTGGAAAAAAGGGTTTAAAATAGCCCATGGGATAAGTTTCTCCCCTAAAACTTTCCATGATAGGATCATAAGATTCTCTACTAACTTGTATTCTAGAATAAGATTCATTGAGTACTTGGCACATTTAGACAATAGATATGACATCAATATTTGCCCAAAATATTTTACGCACACAACCATGTCTCTATGAAAACATTTGTAATGGCCCCATTTTGGTAGCACCATGAAGAAACCACTAGACCTTTAGATCCCCATGGGTCCTAGTTGAAAATCAAATTATTTATTAAGTATAAAATGTTGGCTATAGTAATTTTATGTAATTAAATCAATCATGAAAGAATGATGGGTCCCACAATTTGGTATAATTAATATTTCTACTAAATTTTTATGAGTTGTTAATGGGCTGGGTGGCTCAAGAGGGAACATAGGATACAGATAAATAATTTTATTTTTCCACCTCGTAAAAAAATGGAAAGAATGTATCCAAAAGAATAAACAACATTCAAAATCAGGAAAAGCAGGAAAAACAACATAAAAGCAAAGAGGATATAAGTTTTCTAATTTTGGAAGATAAGACTCGAGAAATATTAGTAGAAGTAGGAAAGGAAGAAAAGGGATTCTAGAAATCTATAGAGTATAGTTTTAGATGGTGAGGGTGAATTTTTGGAGGAAAGTGGGTCATATGCTAGTTCAACTTACAAAAGAAGCATCCAATCCACCTATAATTTGAATTTTCGAGAAGGCAAGCTCTAGATGGAAGGAGAAAAAGATTGAAAAGGTTGATAAAAGGAGAATGATCCCTCTTATTCACATTATTTTTTTCATTTTTATTATGTTTTTGGGGATATCTTTCTTATCTATGTTTGGGTGATGTGCCCCTCTCAAACAAAAGGGATACGTTCCCCTTTATAAACAGAATGAGTTGGAGTGTTTGCTATAATTGTAGATGGCATCGAGGAGAAAGAAACACAATACTTTTCACTGAGTTTATTGCAATTTTTCCATATATTTTGAGGTCCTTCCAAGTCCATGAATTATGCTTATGTTTCTCTAGTTTTTATGTGCTAGTTTCCTAGGAATTTTGTAGTGAAGCACCGTTGTAGTGTTGATATTTGATGTATAGTGTTCCATGACCCATTAATATTGTAATGATATCCTATAAATTTTTATGAATAATTTTATTATTACAATAATATTTTTTTGTTTTATCTTCTTCAATTTATGAGTATATATTTTATGTATTCTTTCACCTGTCTTAATGCACTAACAATTTTGACTAGTTTTTGTTTTAATTGTCATAGACTAACATATTCTCATGCATTTCATGATATGAAAGTAGAATTTTAAATTTAATACAAATGTGTACTTGAAACCACCATCATATCATAAAATAGTTACCCTCAAGTTACCCAAATGATCACTTGGAAAACTGTTAGTTGAGCAGTCTAGAAAAGCGAACTTTTATTCTAAATGCCCAACCTTGAAAAACCAAAGACTTAATCCAAGTTTAGTGTTCCCTAAAATATATAGTTACTGTAACCAAGTATATATACATCCATTGCAGCACCAGAATCCATTGGGTTCCACATAATTCTTGGGGAAATTGCCTTTGATTCTTTGGCTTTGCCAAAGGGAAGTCCCAAGAGTGATGCACCCCAAGAATGCGCCATTATTGAATCTATGGACTCTAAAAAATTATTATTTATGTTTTCCGGAGTTGTAGTTGCATGATCCATATCACATTGGGTTTATTACAACCCTATGTTTGTTTGCGATGGAATTTGGAAAAGTCCCTACGTGCTTGAATCAATTGGGGAAAATCTAGCCTTTCTTGCTTGTATCCTAGTTAGTGTGCCTGAATATCTATTTGTGTACATTAAATTTGTATAATATCTATAATAATTTTCATAGGAAGATATTGAATCAAATGAACCTCACAAGAATTAAAACAAAGATAAGAAAAATAATGGAGAGAAAATAATGAAACGGCAACATAAGAGAGAAAAATCAATTCGTATAAACTCCATCTTATTATTATTAACCAATATGATTACATTTATAATACATCTCAAAGAAATAAATTTATGAGACTAAAGAGGAATTTGAAATCCACACATATGGCAGGATTCGATAGAATAGAAACCATCACTAGACATAATTTCCAGTCATAACTCTTGAAGCAGATCAATTAACTAAGTATAAATAACATTAGGTGGACCAAGAGGCATATTAGCTAGTTAAATGTTGATGAACAATGATGTAGGGTGCATAAGATATTTTCAGTTTAGTGTTATTCGTCATCAAGGCTAGTTAACTGATGGTAGGCTCCTAAATTATAGAAACTGACTCAAGTGGGCCCAAAATCAGGGTTGAAGGAACATTAAATACTAAAAATAATGAAGAGGGAACATATGTGGATAATGAGGCTAATAATGACAAAATAATAGTCCGAAGTGATGAGGATACTTAGTATTGTAGACTAGTTGGTCAACTCATAATGGTTTAAGCACTAGGACATAAAATAAATGATTAAGGATAATGTCTAGATGGATTAAATATGCCAACACCCCTCCTTAATCCTAAATGATGTGAGGAGAAATAAAAATCAGGACCTAGGAGCAAAGGTTAAGGGTCTAGAAATGAGGAATGATGTAAAAGAACAGGGTGAAAATAATCCCTCAAGAATAGATATAAGGTACACCAGAACTAAACTGCTCCAAATCCAAGTTGGTGTGAACTTTGATTAGATGTCTGGAGGGATATTCTTCTTGGGAAGAAGATATTGTTGCTCCCATTTCTAGATCATTTGTTGGATATCTACATAGTCTGCATGCAAATGAAGGTTCTCACTAAACTTGAAATTCCTAATATCAGGTCCAAATGAGACTTGATATGTTAGAGCCATGAAATTTGAACCAATATGTAATCCAAATAATGTAAAATCACCTCCAAGTGAATGGTGGTGTCCTCCATATTCTGTTAAACTCTAAGAACATACGCTAATTAAAATCATTCAATGGATAGGAAGGATGGAAATGAGAGTAAATGAAGCAACTCCATACTGAAATTGCACCTTCAAAACATCCAATAACATACTAAAACACAAACCAAAGAGAGTTTTAGAGCATGTATGAGTTTCAAAAGATCAATGTTTATATTCAAAATTGAATATAGAAGATGGATAGGAGAAAAAAAAGTTTTGGAATAAGAGTCCCATGAGTACAAAAACAATGGAAAAGTCTCTATATTCAAAGTAACATTGAGGAGTTGTGATAATCATAAAAGAGGAATATGTAGAAAGCACGAGATCACTAGCTGGGAGTGATGAAGAAGTAATCTTGAAATTCATCAAGCCTTCAAATTTCCAGGAGATCACTAGATTTTTCATGATAATCTTGTGAAGCATGCACAGGATCAAGACCAACTAACTTATCACCCTCAAGATAAAAAATTGAAGAGTGTGAGAACTATTATGAGATAAATCACTAAGTTCTTCATTAATAATCTAGAATTTTCTTCTTCAAACTCAGGAACAACTTCGAATCTAAGAAGTTGTTGTGCCAAGAATACCTACAAAACAAATTATGTAAAGATCTATATGGAATTTAATTAATTCCAAAAGATCTATACTCATCCTAGATTCTCTAATACCATATAAGAGGTTCCATAGAAATATATTGAATCAAATGTAACCTCACAAGAATTACAATAGATATAAGCAGAATAACGTAGAGAAAATAATGAAGAAGAAACATAAGAGAGATAACTTAATTGGTATAAACTCCATATGGATATTATTCACCAATAAGGTTAAATTTACAATACATATCCAAGGGAGAAATTCATGAGCCTAAAGAGGTAGATTAATATTAAATTGAGCACATAGATCGGTAGACAAACACACAACTCACAAGATAGAGCACATAATTTACTCAGCAATTGAAGAATGAAACAGTGCAAAAATGTCTTGCAACTGTGAACACTTTCATTAATCAAAAAGTAATTAGATGATTAATTACAATGTAATACAATGGATAAATAGCCACATGCAATATGAATCCACATGAGGAAATTCGAATTGATTAGACTCTACTTTACTATAGGTAACTAAGACCTTGTCTGAATCATTATCGAAGGACTCAATAGTTAACTTACCTTGTCTAAATCATTATCACAGTTCTAAAACACAAATCAAGTGTCTAATTCATTGTTAACTAAGGCTAACTGACTGTGGTAGGTGAGGAATGCGCCTCTCCTGCATGCAACCATGAAAACCTAGTGCTAACTGAATGTAACTGACTCCTAACTTATCTTGGCTAGTCACTAACTGAACTCAACTAATGAAGGTTGGTATCAACACTTCCACTAGATCATAAATTGTAGGGATTGATCTAGGAGGCTCCTAAACTGATGCATGTAAGTGCAATCAGTGGTAGTAGGCCTTAATTAGTTTTCCCCACACTTTAGTAACTGGAACATGTGCCCCAATTAGGTCAAGTGGACCCAATGGTGCTAGTGACTAAAAATAGACTGGAAGGAATCCCAATTTAGACATGACTCCTGATTTAGACATATGACCAAATTGGACAAAAGAGGATTAATAATCCTAAAACCCCCCCTGAATGCTAACTCAAAAAATCTATGGGCCCTGGTAACTAAGACCATAGGTCACCCATTACATCAAGTAAATTAAATTAACTACTCAATACAAGGATCTAGGGAAAAAACCACATGGGAAAAAATCCCCCCCTTTAATTAAGTAGGTAGAATTAGGATCAATCTGGTTCTTTTGTGCATAGGCATCTTGGGGCATGTCATTTGAAATTATCCATCATTATTTCTAGAGGAATCTTCTTCTTTGGAAGAAGAATGATATGCTCAACTAAATCAGAAATATAGACAGTTGTTGGATGAAGACTGGACCCATGTAGAGAAACTGAAATCAACTGATAAGTGAGAAAAGGTTCATGAGGATTCAAACCATGTGAAGAAAACTCAAGAAACAGATATGTTTTAGACATGAATAGTAAACCATGAGTGGTGAAAACAGCCCCAAGTGTTAGGAGCAAGTGTCTAGGTGGATGCAGAAAATATTCCTCTTTACTAGTTCTGTGAGGAGATAAGCATGTGACCAAAAGTAGAGAATCCCTGGGACTATGGAGAGTGAATGATTGAGATCCATAATATGATATAGCTTCATAAATATCTGATGAATCACAGAATAAAATATCAGAAACCTCATAAGAGGAAACTAACACCAAATCACCAACAACAATTTTGAAGAAGAATTGTGGTACTTGATTTTTCACACCGAAATTGGTGAGAGCAGCTACAAGCATGAATGAAGGCTCTTGGATTCTAAAATTTGAACCAAATAATATCAGGTCATAAATTAAATCAGATGTAAATGGGTTCATATCAGATCCAAAACTGTGAAATCAAATCAAATCCCCAGCAACAGTTTTGAAGGAGACTTGTGGTACTTGTTTCTTCACAAAATTAATGAGAACAACTACAAGAAGTACTAAAAGCTTATGAACCTGAAATATTGAACCAAGAATTATCAGATCATATGTAAATAATATCATATCAGATCCAATAAGTTTCATATCATATCCAAGAGTATGGTCCACCGAGATGGTAGATGCACAGTTTTCTTCTTCTTCAAAATTATGAATTTTGGTGCATGCAATCCTACAGGAATTTGATGGAAGATCTAGATCATGGGGACCGAATGGATCACTTTGGTAATATGATATTTCTTCCAAAATATTCAAGGTATTACATATTTTCACACTAGCAGCAACATTAGAGGGAGAAAAATCAAATTTCTCTTCACTTTCAGAAACAATTACTGGCAAATTTTGCACAGAATTCAAAGGAAAATAACTAGAGGAGGAATTTGCTTCTTTTTCATCTTAAACAAATTCAACAGAGAGATTAGAGGATAATAATTTTTGATCAGGAACTCTTATGGTGCTGGATGTGCTCTCCAAATTTTTATTATGATCCTCATCAATCTTTCCAAAGGTTCTGTCCAATCTTGTCTAGAGTTCCTTTGGGTCTTCAATAGATCTACTGAGGTAGCGCAAGCTAGGAGAAAGAGCCAGGGCTATTGTTCCAAAATATGCATCACATTCATTCAACCAATCATTATCACTCTCAAAAGACTCTTCACCAAGTCCCATAGACACCCCATAGAGACCTCGTCTCATCAAAGATGCAATCATATTCTTCTTCCATTCGGAATAGTTTGTGAATAGGGTGAGAAGAGGAACCGATGAATCCATTCGAAGTTGTATCTACAATTACACAAAAAGACAAAGAAAGGTTAGACAACCTACACATTTTAGGTTTTCATCACATCTAGCATAATTGATCAAGCAAGCTTGATCAACAATTCCTTAACTTGGGGTATTAAGTGGTAAACCTTTTGCTTCTGGTGTAGAGCTGGAAGGAGCAATTTTGCTCAAACATGATCCAGTAGGAGATCTAAGGAGGAGAATTGCCTTGTCTATCAAGGTTCTGATACCATATTAAATTGAGCACATAGATCAATGGAAAAACACACAACTCACAAGATAGATCACACAATTTACTCAGCAATTGAAGAATGAAACAGTGCAAAAATGGCTTGCAACTGTGAATGCTTTCATTAATCAAAAATTAATTAGATGATTAATTGCAATGTAATACAATGGCTAAATAGCCACATGCAATTCAAATTCACATGAGGAAATTTGAATTGATTAGACTCTACTTGACTGCAGGTAACTAAGACCTTGTCTAAATCATTATCGGAGGACTCAATAGTTAACTTAAGGCTTGTCTAAATCATTATCGAAGTTCATCAGAGTTCTAAAACATAATTCAAGTGTCTAATTCAGTGTTAACTAAGGCTAACTAACTGTGGTAGGTGAGGAATGTGCCTCTCCTATATGCATCCATGCAAACCTAGCACTAACTGAATGTAGAGGACTAGAACTGAATGTAACTGACTCCTAACTTATCTTGACTAGTCACTAACTGAACTCAACTGATGAAGGTTGGTATCGGCACTCCCAGTGGCTCCTAAATGGTATGGATTGATCTAGGAGGCTCCTAAACTGATGCATGCAAGTGCAATCAGTGGAAGTAGGCCTCAATTAGTGTTCCCCACACTTTAGTAACTGGAACATGTGCCCCAATTAGGCCAAATGGACCCAATGGTTCTAGTGACTAAAAATAGACTAGAAGGACTCCCAATTTAGACATGACTCCTAAATTAGACATATGACCAAATTGGACAAGGGAGGATTAATAATCCTAACACTTAAATCCACACAAGAGGCATGCATAGATAGCATAGAAACCATTACCAAACATAATTTCGAGTCATAATTCCTGAAGCGGGTCAATTAATTAAGTGTAACTAATATTAGGTTGACCAATAATAAGCATTAGCTATTTAACTGATGATAAATAATGATGGAGGGTGCATAAAAGGTGTTTAGTTCAATGTTAGTGGTCATCAAAGCTCATACTAACTCACGTGATGAAATCAAGGCTATTTAACTAATGGTAGGATCCAAAATTATAGGAACTAACTCAAGTGAGCCTGAAATCATCCATGAGGGTGAATTAAATCCAAAAAAAGGAAGATGATTCATATTTGGATAATCAGGCTACTAATGAAAAAATATAGTCTAGAGTGATCAGGATACTTAGGACTATACACTAGGTGGTCAACTAATAATGGTCTAATCACTAGGAAATAAAATAAATCATTAATGCTAAGGTATAGATGGGTGAAATATTATAGAAATAGCATGGAACTCTACACCTGTTCATTGTGACCATGATTTGAAAAGGAGAATAAGAAAAAATTTCAAAATGGGTAATGCTCTAGTTGTGGAAGATGATGATATTGAGTATATGAAGAGATAAGGCGATCTATATTAATAGAGGTTTAAAAATATATAAGGATAGCTTCTTTTGTGACCAAATGTAGCATGAAATGTGATGGGTTGAACCACCAAGGGTTAGATCAAAATTTGATTTAGCAAGAAATATTGAAGTAAGTGAAAAGCTACTGCATCACTGTCTTGAGTATCTTTCATTGAGGGAGGAGATATTTAAAGACATTTCTTTCAAATCCTATATCTATTGAAGATATGGATTTTGTCCCAAGGATGTATATGTGGATTCCATGAATAACAATACATCATCCAGAGAGGTGTTGGAGTCATTATCCAACCCACACACCTTTATTTGGTCAATTTGGCCTAATTATCCACTATCCTAAGTTAATTGACTCAAATTACTAACATTGGAATCAACACACCAGCACACTCCTAACATCATCACCAGAACACCCATGCCCTCCTTCAATCAGGGAGGCCAACTAAGCCTTGTCCTTAAATTGGGGAGGCTAACTAGGCTTCATCCTTCAATCAGGGAGCAAATATGGGGTGATCTGCTTGTCATAAGTGCACCAATTAGTTAACTAAACATTGTTTCACCTAACAATCAATTAATCTGAGTTGGAAAGGAACCTTCCTCATCTCATTGTCTATTTTTGGATGATTTGAGTGAACTGGAGTGATTTAAGGCACCTCCAACAACTTTTGGTGACTAGTTTTAGTTCAGTTCAATTCATCAAAGATGACTTGAGTTAGAGATGCACCCCCACCTATTGATTGACATGCATTTGAGTTCTATTTAGTTATACTCAATCATTATTGAACTCTGATTCAGTTAGGAATTAGTTGGAGTCAATCATGGCCTTATTAGTGGTTAACTAGTGTGTTTACTATGGCTAACAGACAGTTACGCTGCTCTCATCTATGCAATTCAAATGATAGATCTGGCATGCATTTTGAGAAGAAAGCTCAAAAATTCTAGCACTGCACCAGAAGTCGAAGGTTTGCAACATAAGTATACAGAAAAGGAATTGTTGATCAATCTTGCTTGATTTGATAAGATGGGTGTGATGAAAACTTGAAAAGTGAAGGATTTTTGACCTTACGGTGCCCTTTTTGTGTTTTTGCAGGTTTTTTTGAAAGACTCCTACTACATTCACTACAACATAAAAAATGGATTCTACCGTTGATCTTCTTACTCGTTTCAATTACCATCAATGGAAGCCTGGAGATATGGAGATTAAATTGTGCTCCAAGGGACTCTATAGAGTCACAATGGACACCAAAATAGAGACAAACCATGTTGTGTACAAAGCTAGATATTGGAACAAGATGGATGAAGCTTTTGGGTTTATGTTCCTATCGATTTACAAAGATATTCATTTTCATGTCATTAGATTGAAGAATCCTTACGATAAACTTACTGATCTCTTTGATAAGCAAGATGACATGAGGATTTATTGGCTAGAGAATGAGTTGATTTCTCTTCACCAATCAATTTCGAAACTCTCAATGAATTCTTCACCAAATTCAAGAACCTAGTGCTCCAGTTGAAGCAATGTGATGTGGAGAAAGAGAATGATCAGCTCATTCTCTCCATTCTTTCCAAAATTGGATCGGATTACTCACTATTTGTTTCCACATTTTATATGGGGAAGCTAACAACCCAAAATTGGAAAATTCCTTCTCTCAATGCCTTCGTTGAGTCCCTCACAAACAAGCATGACAAGCTTGTTCAGATAGTGATCATAAGATTCTCAAAAGATCAAGAATTTTTTTCTTCGGGGCCAAAAGATAAGAAGGGTAAAGGAAAGCAGAAGAATCAAAAGATTAATTTTGATGCTCCAAAACCAAAAGAAAAGAACCAACGGTAAGAAGAGCCTTCCGGATCAAAGAAGCACAAGAACAAAATAAACCAAGGCAAAGAAAAAGTCAAGTGTTCCTATTGCGGGAAGTGATTTCACCCTGAACATTCCTGCATCAATAAAAATCTTAATGAAGTGACTCTTATCCTCGATAGGAACAATATCAATCTTCCAGAGAGTGTTCAAAAGAGAGATAATCATGATCGGGACATCCAGTAAGAAAGAGGAATTGCCCTCATGGAAAGCATTTCGAATCCCAAATCTATTCTCATAGACTTTGGAGCTTTGAATCATATGATTCAAGGAAATAATATTTCCCATCCCTAGACATGGACAAAATCATTCCCAGCCACATGGGATATGATTCTCAGATCATTTCGAAAGGAAAAGGTGCTGTAAAACTTGAACATGGAAGCTTTTTTGATGTTCTGTATGTACCCTCCTTGGCCTCTAATATGTTGAGTGTACAACAAATGACACACACCGGACTGCCCAAGAGAGTTACTTTCACCCCAAATGGTGTTGAAATCACTGATATTGCATCAAAGAATCTTTTTGCAATAGGTGTAGAAAACCACCATGTTAAGGCCTATGAGTTTTCCAAGTTTGTGGTAGCTGCAAAGCCTACCACTCTTTTGACTCATCGGAATGATATTAGTAGGATATGGAATGAGATATTTTGTCATTTGAACTTCAAATAATTGCAGGAAATTCAGAAAAATTCCATGGTTGAAGGCCTCCCATCCATCAAAACTTCTAGTGGAATTTGGAAAGGTTGCATTGTCTGCAAATACCCTGAGCACAAATTTGATCGGGGAAAGGCAAGCTGTGCAAAAATTATTTTGGGACTGATTCATTCTGATATTAGTGGACCCATTCCTACAACATCCATGACTGTTTCATGGTATGTACTCACCTTCATTGATGATTTCTCTAGGTACACTTGGGTTTTTGTTCCTAAAGAAAAAATTTGAAGTTTTGGAAAAATTCACTGAGTTCAAACCATCTATTGAGAATGGATATAGGAGGAAGATAAAGTCTCTAAGATATGATAGTGGAGGAGTGTATATAAAGTCTTAATTTATAAAAATATGTGCTGACAGTGGGATCCAAATCCATCACTCCATTCCCTACACACCCAAGCAAAATGGTGTAGCAGAAAGAAAAAACTGAGCCCTCAAAGAGATGACTACCTGGATGCTAGAAGCCAAAGGTTTGGATGAAAAACTATGGGATGAGGCTATGAATGTTGCTTCTCACATTCAAAATAGATTCCTTCACTCTTTAGTGAAAGGAAATACTCCTTTCGAAGCCTATTTTGGACACAAACCAGATGTGTCAAATTTCAAGGTTTTTGGCTCCACTGCATGGGATCAAATTCCACTTGACAAGAGGAAATATTTTCAACCACAAAGTATTGAATGTTTTCTCATTGTATATGTAGAAGAATATAAGGGATTCAAACTTCTAAATATCAGAACCAAATAGATATTCATTGAGAGAAGTGTCTGTTTTGAAGAACCTCTCCAAGAGGTAGAACTAGTCAAGGAAAACACTATTAAAATTCCCTCTTGTTCTGCTGAACATTTGGATGATGAAAGTGGGAGTGAAGGCTATGATATTTCATAGATGATGTCTGATATTAGTGATAAAAATATAACATGTCCAGAATCATATTCTTATGTGTCCACTCATCTCCTAACTTGGTCCAAAAAGACACTCTCTTTCGTCGGGACAAACATTGGAAATCCTGTTGATATATGTCAGGTGAAATAACTCCCGAATTCATATTATTTCTCCATATAATGCCTTTATTTATACATCTAATATGACTCTTGGGATCACGCATCCGAGAGTCTCTTCATATTCCTAATATTTACAATAATCCTGACGGATTATATTCGAACAATCCCCCCCTTAATTCGAAGGGGTGTTAGTAAGTCCGAGCATGTTTCTGAATATTTCATACTTTTCTCATCCAAGCGCTTTGGTGAAGATGTCTGCAACTTGATCATGTGTGGAACAATGTCGAAGATGGACTGTCTTGGCCTCTACATGATGTCGAATCAAATGATACTTTGTGTTGATGTGTTTGGTTCGATCATGGAATCTGGGATTGTTAGCCAGCTTGATTGCAGAAGTATTGTCGATCAATAATGGAGTGAATTTCTCTTGTTTTTTCTTGCAAATCTTCAAGTATCTTCCTGAGCCATACTATTTATTTTGTTGCTTCAGCTGCAGCCACATATTCTGCTTCTGTTGTTGAATCTGTCGGAACTGACTGTTTGCGTGATCTCCATGAGACGGTTGCTTATCCAAGACTCATAGTGTGTCCAGAAGTTGATACTCCTGTCTCCTTATCGCCATCAAAATCTGAGTCTGAGTACCCAATAAGTTTGAAGTCATCCACCTTAGAGTACTTGAGTCCAACGTCTTGAGTCCCCTTCAAGTATCTTAGAACTCTTTTTGCAGCTGACCAGTGTCCTTCACAAGGTTTATGCATGAACCTTGAAAGTATGCCAACAACATAAGAAATATCTGGTCTAGTTGTTGTAAGGTAGATAAGTCTTCCTACAAGTTGTCGATACTTGGTCGTATCCTCAAATTCTTTTCCTTCGCTTGATGTGAGCTTCATTTTCTGTTCCATTGGAGTAGAGATAGGGTTGCATTATATCATGCAAAATTTGTCTAGTAGTTCTCCAACATATTTTTTCTGAGATAGGAATATGTACTTAGGATGTTGAGTGACTTCAATTCCTAAGTAATAGTGGAGATGTCCCATATCTGTCATTTCAAAGATCTTTTTCAAATCTTTCTTTATGGATGCTATATAGCTCTCATTGTTCCCTGTCATCAAAAGATCATCTACGTACACCACAAGATACACAACAGATCTTCCAACTTTCTTTATAAACAGTATTGCGTCATCAAGATCAAAATTTTTGAAATTTAACTTCAAAAGATGCTCTGTTAATTTTTCATACCATGCGCGAGGCGCTTGTTTTAGGCCATACAAGGATTTGACAAGCTTGCATACCTTTTGTTCTTTTCCTCTCACAACAAAGCCTTCTGGATGAGACATGAAGACATTCTCTTTCAAGTCTCCATTCAAGAAAGTAGTCTTCACATCCATCTAATGAACTTTCCACCCATTCTGAGCAGCTAAAGAGAGTAAGGTACGTATGGTAGCCCATTTTGTTGTAGGAGAAAACGTTTATTCATAGTCAATTCCTTCCTTCTATGCATAGCCTTTTTCTACAAGCCTCTCTTTGTGCTTGTCAAGTGAGCCATCTAATCTATATTTGTTCTTGTACACCCACTTCCAGCCAATTGGTTTGGTTCCAACTGGAGGGTCAACCAGCTTCCAAGTTCCATTCTTCATGAGTGCATTATACTCATTCTGCATAGCTTCTTTCTAGTCAACTCGAGTAGAAGCTTCTTCAAAGGAAGTTGGTTCAAAGTTAGCTGATAAATTAAATTCACAATCAAATGATACATTTATTTCATAACCTGAATTATCTGCTTCTCCTCCATCTTCATGTCTTTTTGAACTTCTCGTTCCCGTGTTTCCAACTTCATCCAGATGGACACTTTCAAGTGTCTTTGTGTCCCATTTAGGAATCTTCCGTGATGGTCCTGGTTGATTAGCTGGTCGTGCTTCATTTCCTTCAAGGTTGAGTCTTCCAAGTCTCTCAATCACATCATCCAGTTGAATCTCTTGTTTAGGTGAAGTAGCAGGAACTTCTTCATGCGGGGAAGTTGGTGCTTCATATGGAAATTCCAAAGGTTGATCTAGAATAGGAATCCCCCCTTCAAGGTTTGGAATTTCATATTCATTTTCAGAATATTTCTTTGGATGAGGATATTTTTCCAAATGATCAAGTTGTCTCTCAATAGACTAGTCAATTTTATTAGTCTCAAGAAAAATGACATCTCTGGAAATAAAAAACTTCTTGTTTACCTCATCATACAGACGGTATGCCTTGGAGTTTTCTTCGTACCCCAGGAAAATGCATTTTCTGCTTTGAGCACCAAGCTTGTTTCTTTGCTCCTTTGGAATCAAGGCATAACAGGTGGAACCAAAAACTCTGAGATGCATGACTGAAGGGAGATGACCAAACCACATTTCATGTGGAGTCTTGTTATCAAGAGCATTTGAGGGACATCTGTTTCTCAAATAGGCTACACATTTCACTGCATCACCCCAAAACATTAGTTTTACATTCTTAAAAAACATCATTGAGCGTACCATATTCATTATGGTTCTGTTCATTCTTTCTGCTACACCGTTTTGTTGAGGATTGTAGGGAACTGTAGTCTGATGTGCAATTCCATGTTGGAAAAGATAATCTTCAAAAGCATTTGAAGTGTATTCTTTCCCATTGTCAGTACGAAGTGTACCAATTTTATATTGTGCTTGTTTTTCTATCAATGCATGAAAGTCCTTGAATTTTTGAAATGCTTTTGATTTTGTCTTTAATGAGTAAATCCAGCACATTCTTGAGTAGTCATCAACAAAGTTCATAAAATACTTATTCCCATTGGCAGAAGGAGTTGGCATTGGGCCACATAAATCAGAATGCACTAATTCTAATTTCCTACTTGCTCTGAAATTAGATTCATGGAATGGCAGCTTACTGTGTTTCCCTAATATACATACATCACATTTGCTCTTCTCTTTGGGAATGGTGGTCAAACCAAATACACCATTCTCTCTCAACAAACGAAGACTGTTATAATTCAGATGACCAAATCTTGCATGCCATAATAAACTTGATGACAAATTACCTTCTCCATGCTGAGAGAGGTAGGCATAGTTATGAACCCTTGCAGATGAACCCTTTAGCTTCAATAGCTTCCCATCTTCGTATCCAGTCATGATGACTTGGTTGTCAGAGGACTTTCTTATTTCTATGATTCCATCAAACATGTCGATGGAATGGCCTTGCTGTCGAATCTACACCAAGGACAGCAGGCTTCTCTGCAACTATGGAAGATAAAGAACATTCTTCAACAAGAAATAAGGGAATCCAGGAATCTTCATCCGAATGGTGCCCATTCCCTTTGGTTTAAGACTTGACTTATCTGCAAAGTAAACTATGCCATTTATTGTTTCATTAAGTTCTTAAAAACAGTCTTTTATAAAATTCATGTGTGATGTTGCACCAGTATCATGTAGCCAACAATCTGTGTAAGATGAAAGTGAAGTCATTTCATTAATACCAAGATTACAATGTGCCGCCAATACAATGAGTAGAATCTGAAGATTTACTAGCATCTTGGTTCTTATTGTCATCTTTCTTCTGGTTATGTCTATCTTTGATGGAGTCCCACGAAGCCCAACACTGATCTGCTGTGTGTCCAATCTTTCCACAATGCTTGCACTACAAATCTGATCTTTTGCTGGAGTTGTTTCTGCCTCCTCTACCTCTGAAGTTTCTTCTTCCTCTGCCTCTCTTGTTGCTTTCTCCTTTGGGATGATCTTTGGATTGGTCTTTGGTGTGGTTCTTTTCTTTTTGAGCAAAGCAAAGTGATTCTCCAGAATGTTCGGTTGTCTTCTTACCAAAATATTTCTCTCTATCAGCGATCTTCTCTACCAGGGTGTCAAATGTCAGTGATTTGAACTTGTCACTTGCTTGCAATGACTCAAGATAGTTGGAGTGAGAAGGATACAAATATTTTACAAATGTTGCAAGGGGAAGATCTGGTTTCATACTAGAGGCTTGAATATTGTGCATGATAGCTTTGATTTCAAAGGAAACTAACATGGGATCATTATCTTTTACTTCTAAACTGAATAGTTTTAGCATTAGTTGAATAACTTCCATTTCAGAGTGTGAATCATACAGATATTTTAACATTTTTAGTGCTTCAAAACATGATTTTGCGGGAAATCTGTGCTGGCTCACCTCTTCACTGACTGTGGCAGTGATTACCACTAAAGATTTCTTGTCTTTTGTTTTCCAAATGGCCTTCTCTTTCTCAGATTCTGGAGGTCCTGGTTCTCTCATTATGGGCTCTCCAACTTCTGTCTCTATTGTGGTGCCTTCGCAAATACCATCCCAAAGGTCATTGTAGATGAAGGTAGATTTGATGCTCCTCCACCATTCTAGATAAGTGTCTTTGCCAGTGAGATTGGCACCAACTACAGATGCTATAGATTGCATCTTCTGTGATTGAATCTTGCAACTAAAACAATAGAAGAAAAAGAAGAAAGAGTAAAGGTGCATGTCTAAGTCTCTGCCACCTTCCTCAAGCTTTACAACAATGTAAATGTCTCTGCTATTGTCATAGAAATAATTTTGCAGCTTATCAAAATAATTCAATAGCTCTATATCATTTGTTTTAGAGTGCCATTACATGAACAACTCAAAACATCTTATGAAAAAACGTAATGATATATTAATACAATGTATTGTAGCTGAGTTGTAGCAGCACCCAAGATGAATGGGTTCTCAACACTTTTACACTCTTCTGGCAGTCTTCAACTGCAGTCACAGCAATGGTCCAAATAGCTCAAAACGTGTCTCAGGCTCAGTCTTCATGTGTTTCAATAGCAGTGTTTGTGATGGAAAAAAATATTGAAAATAAAGCTTTAATCTTCAAGTGAGCAGTTTATGACACTCGCAGCAAATCTCTAGAGAAATTTGCTTCAAAAAAAAGAAGCATGGCGTAGACTTATTCTCCAACACATGAACTAGAAGCGATGAGCAAATATAGACTTATATTCTTAAATACATATGTCTAGAACTCATACGTAGCATATTATTTCTCCATCAAGTCAAATACACATCGATCATGCCGCATCATATACACAGTAGAGTCGTCACATTAAACTTCATGCATAAAAGTAGGGAAAAATTAGGTTTCCAACTGGTCACAAGCAATTATACCAATAGCAATTTACCTCCACGCAGTTGACAAAAGCTTGAGTCTCCACCAACAGTCTTCAGTCATCGAGATTCAAATAAATCGCAGTAGCATATCACAGGTTCAGTCTTCATGCAAATCAAAAGGAATGATTCTTCATCCTAATCTTCTCACCGATCTTTAATGTATTCATAGTAACAAGAAGACTATGCACAGCTTCACTCCTCAACTGAATCTCAGCAGAGATGACAAGTCGCAGCTCTCAAAGAATACTTCACAGCTGCACAATCTCTCTCCACTGACGATCTTCAATATTCAACAAATTCTCAGCTTTTATTACTGAGATCTCCTCTTGGCTAGTCGCAACACTCAGACTATAATGTATCTTCATTCTCAGCCCTCCGAATACATCATCACGAGATGTCACTAACATATGAAGGTCAAGGCTCTCAAGATACAGTATTACAGACACAAATACATCTGCAACCATACATTATCATGACAGCAAATACAACAAAATGCATAGTTTCCTCGCAGCTCTTTAAAAGAATTTATGAGAGAGCACAGTCACACAAACATGACTGTCACACAAACGCATTGGAGAAGGCTCTATGTGAAAATGAGACCGTGAAACAAACTTAGGGTTAAGTATATATCAAGCTAATTCAAACGTTATGGAAACAAGAAGTCAAACCTAGCAACAAATTGAGGAAATGCACCTATTCATACCTCAAACGCAGGTCTGGGACCATAACGCATACAATGAATGCACACAGGCTAGCAGAATTGGTGGTGAGTAGAAAAATAATGCACAAAATTATGGCACTCGGGTTGTAGGAGAAATGCAGAGGCAAACTGACAATAGGTAGGCAATCTGAAATAAAACAAAGGTTAGAACGGAGGTCCGGCAGGCAGACTGGCAGGCATGCAGGCAGGAGTTATGGAGCTCTGATACCACTGTCAGGTGAAATAACTCCCGAATTCATATTATTTCTCCATAGAATGCCTTTATTTATACATCTAAGATGACTTTTGGGATCACACATCCGAGAGTCTCTTCATATTCCTAATATTTACAATAATCCTAATGGATTATATTCCAACAATTTAAGAAGAGCCCAATCTGATTTTCAAAGAGCAGGTATTGCTCTCTCTTGTAATGATTTATTTCTATCTGAGACCTGCTAATTAATTATTGGTTCTGATTCAAAGTCCTACTACCATGCTCGGAAAGATCCGAGATGGAAAGATGCAATGGACGAAGAGTTCAATTCTCTTCAAAAAAATGCAACTTGGGAGCTAGTTTCCCTTCCACCTAGGAGGAAATTAGTTCAATGCAAGTGGGTATAATGGAAAAATGTTTCTACATATGGAAAATCCTACAAATACAAGGCATGTATTTTTTCAAAAGGGTTCTCCTAGGTCCAAGGAGTGGACTATCATGACACCTTTTCACCGATGGCAAAGATGGATTCCATAAGACTAGTTTTGGCCATCGTCGCATCCAAGCACTGGGGGGTGCATCAAATGGATGTTAAGAGTGATTTTATTCATGGAGACCTAAATGAGGAGATATACATGAAGCATCCTGAAGGCTATACATCATATCTTTCTTCGGTATGTAAGTTGCAGAAATCATTATATGGGTTGAAACAGGCCCCAAGATCTTGGTATGCCAAAATGGATTCCTTTATTCTCTCACAAAACTTCCAGAGATAAAAATATGATCCTAGTGTATAATTTCAGTGGTATTATCGTAATATTATGATAATATATTATTATATGTTTATGATCTTTTGATAACAGGAAGCACACTTGCTTCGATTGCCTTTATAAAAACTGATCTTCATGATGCTTTTGAAATGAGCAATTTGGGCCTTTTGATACAGTTTCTCGGGATAGAAATATCTCAAGGCTATGATGGGATAATGGTAACTCAATAAAATTATATTGTAGACATGTTAATTAATTTTAACATGGATGATTGCAAGGCTGCACTATTTCCTTTCCTCTCAAGAATAAATCTTGAAGATGGAAAACCCACTCCACCCATGGATTCCATAATTTACCTCTAGTTGATTGGAAGCCTTATATACTTGAAACATTCAAAGCCTAAAATTTGATATTCCTTGAATTTTTTATCAATACATATGTAGAAACCTCATTATCTCCATTAGAAGGCATCCAAGAGGATCGTTCAGTACATTTAGGGCACTAGATCCTATGACATTCACTATGTTGCAGATTCTGAGCTAGAGTTAGTCGATTTTATAGATTCTGATTGGGTAGGGGATACCATAGATCGAAATTCCACTTCCATGTATGCGTTTATGTTCTGTGGTGGCCTCATTTTCTGGTCCGGCAAAAAGTAGGCTGCCATTGAACTTTCCTCAGTAGAGGTTGAGTACAAAGGAGCAATGAGTGCTTGCATCCAAGTAGTTTGGTTGCAAGGCATTCTTTCAGAGTTTGATATTTGTAGTGCTTTTTCCATAGTCATATTTTTTTACAACCAAAGTGCTATCAATATCTCAACGGATCCATTTCAGCAGTAGAGGACCAAACATGTTGAGATCCACATGCACTATATCAGGGTTTTGGTGCATGATAGGACAATTGTTCTACAATACTGCCCTACAGATGAGCAGATTGTATATATTTTCACCAAGAAATTTACTGAGAAAAATTTCACTTACATCTGTTCACTATTGGGGGTGAGTTCATCAGGGTGAAGGAAGTTACTTCTTCAGTGTTCAACTTGAGAGGGGGGGTTTTCCCTCTTTCCTCACTTAGCATTTATTTTGAGCATTTTAGAGTTACTTTCATTATACAGGGTGACCTATGGCCTTTTTTTGTGTGGCCCTAGCATTTAATTTTTACTCATCCATATGAGTATAGATTAAGGGGGGGTGTTTGAGTCATTATCCAACCCACACACCTTTATTTGGTCAATTTGGCCTAATTATCC
This sequence comes from Pseudotsuga menziesii, assembly GCA_001517045.1. NCBI lineage: Eukaryota > Viridiplantae > Streptophyta > Pinopsida > Pinales > Pinaceae > Pseudotsuga > Pseudotsuga menziesii. The sequence continues at coordinate 66,559 of LPNX011224786.1, forward strand.
ACTATCCTAAGTTAATTGACTCGAATTAAACACACTATCACACTCTTGACATCAGCATCAGCACACCCACACCCTCCTTCAATCAGGGAGGCCAAATAATCCTTCTCCTTCAATTAGGGAGGCTAACTAGGTTTCCTCCTTCAATCAGGGAAAAAATATTGGGTGATCTACTTGTCATAAGTGCATCAATTAGTTAATTGAATGTTTTTTAACCTAACAATCAGTTAATCTAAGTTTTAAAGGCACCTTCCTCATCTCACTGTCGATTTTGAGCTGATTTGAGTGAATTGGAGTGATTTAAGGTGCATCCAACAACTTCTGGTGACTAGTTTCAGTTCAGTTCACTTCATCGGAGCTGAATTGAGTTAGAGATGTTCCTGCGCATACTGATTGACATGCATTTGAGTTATATTCAATTAGAATTAGTCATTATTGCACTTTGATTCAGTTAGGACTCAATTAGAGTCAATCATGGCTTGATTAGTGGTTAGCAGGTGGGTTTAGTGTGGCTAACAGACAACTAAGATACTCTCATCTATGCAGTTCAAATGATCTCCAAGGAATTTGAATTGTCTTAATTTCATGCAATTTTTATGACATTGTATCATTTCTCATTATTGATTATTGATAATATACATCTGGAACCTATAATTGTAGCATTGTTATGTCATTTTGTGTGTAAATTGTCTTGAATCTTCTGTAAGATTATGCTTTAGTCTTAAGATTGTTGTGACTGGATTTCACAAGAGGAACCAAGTTGTTCCATCACCTAAAGAAAATAACAAGACAAGAGGCAAAGCTACACCGAAAGCATCCCTTTACGGAAGTTCCTGAGGTTATTTGGAAAAGAACCAAGTTTCCTAAAGGAGGATAGAATCAAAGAAGAAGAACCTAAAGATAATAAATAATCCTTGCACATAGACTCACTATAGTCCAATGAAAAAGTGGAGTAGAGTGAAGCACAAATTAAATATGTAAGTCTTCCTAAGGGGCATGAAAAAGAAGAGCACACCAATGCAAACGACTAACTTGGATAAGGTGAGAATGAGCCTCAAAGGTATGATGTATATTTTGATGCTCATAAAGATCACATTTAGTTTAATCCCTATTGCGTTCCCTCCACTTCATACAATGTAAATGATGTTATAAGAGTTTCTAATGATGATGTGCATGTTAAGAAGGAACCACGTGAGATGGATTTATGCCATAAGCAAGTTGATATTATATGTTAGCCATTATATGAATAACACTTGGTGGAGGATATTCCCTATTAGCCACATAATTTGAGTCTATCATTAAGTGAAAATAAAAATAAGCTCACGGAGTCCATGAAGAACTTTGTTGACACCAATTCCTTGGTGACAAGATGTTGTTGGAGATATTCTAGTGAAGAATTGGAGGGATAATTCTTCTTGGGAGGTTTAAAATTCTTATGGAATCGATGGCCAAGATGAAAGAAATATCAGTGAACTTAATTGCATATAGGAACCATTTTCTTATGATGACCAAGATTTACCATTTTTCACTCAAGAAGGAAGAAGAAGAGTCTAAAAGGCTAAATGTGATTCTTTGAAGAGAACCAAAGAATCTCTTTGAGAGTTAGGCATGTAGATTGATCAATTTCAAAAGTATTTGAGATCATCACATTCCCTATATTGCATGTAAAACAATCATTTGTAGATGTAAAGAAACACATTGAACTTAATGAAGTAACCTTGTCTGAATATTGAACATCAGGAAGTTGAAAATTTGCAGGTGCTTGTGAAGAGCCATGATGAAGAAGATTTTTGCTAAGCACATGCTAATATTTAGAAGAAGGATGTGGATGTATTATCTATGCGAGAGATAAATAGGGACATGGAATTTGAATCAGCAAGCAAAGGTGATTGTCTATTCATGGTATGGGTAGATACTTACATAACCAAAATGGAGATTCAGTGATGCACTAGACTTGCTTGCATGGGTTAGATATTTATGGACACATCGTTTTATCTGTAATATTGTGACAAGCAACATGAGTTCCTATGGAAGCCATGCGATCCTTTTAGTATGCATAGCATCACATGGGAATCCTACTTGATGTACTTAGATGGAGTAGTAAGAATACAAGGTGTTTGAAAAACACTCTCCTTGCTTCAAAGGGTTCTTGAGCTACCCTAATGGAGGGACTATTTCACTCTGGAGGTGATGGATGGTCATATTACCTATTGATTAACAAACATATGTTTCTATTCACTCATGGATGAGGTAAAAGGATGCATTACAAAAATGAAGAATCATGGTAATTATGAACTACCAATTTGGCTATAGGATACTAACATAATTTGGAATGACACATTGTTCCAGATGATCAAGATGTTTTTCGGAGTTCTACATAAACCACGGGATCCTATAATTACTTAGAGTGACAGTTTGTTCTTGATGGGATTAGAGTTTGGGAGAATGCAACATATTTAATAGGATCCAGGAGGGTGAGCTAGCTTTCATTTCCAGAATTCTATCCATGTGGAGTAGTGTTATAGTTTCCTACATGAGAAACCATATGATAAATGGACAGACCATGTTCTTACTTGGTGGTTTTGGAGTCATCATAAGGATCTTTATGTAGACACTAAGCAGTTTAGAGGAGGAAGTAGAAGACACTTCCCCATTCTCGAGTTCATTTGGGATCCAAGAATAATTCTTGGTCTTAACTATTTAAGTAGGAAGATTCATACAACAATATGTGGGACAAAAACATCTCCTAAGAGGAATGAGATGCATATTAAGTTCAAGTACATTCCTAAGATTAACCTCCACCTTGATTATAATTATCAGGTTTTCTTCGAAGTAGCAGTCCTGCAAAAGGAAAATCCTTGTGTCCAATGTCCCTATTTTGTATTTTCATGCATGAACATTGGATTCTCTAATGAACCTATTGTTTCACCACCTTAGATGAGAATATCATACATCAAGCACATTGTTAAGCTTAAGTTGGTTCATTTTAAGTACATTATCATTCATGGTAGGATGTTGCATAAGAATTCACATAACTTGGAAGCTCCATCAAAGGATTTTGTTAGAGGCATAATTAAAAGTCAATTTGTTTGAATTTGTAATTGGAAGGGTTGAGATCTTGTATGCTAACTCTATGGCTGAGCATGGTAAAATTTGTGCCTGTATAAAGAGGATTTGTTCCATCTCTATTTGGATCAATTCCATATATGTGAATAAGTTGGAGAATGGTGCACCATGTAGAGGATCCTTTTGATTTATAACTCTTGTGGATTCGCACGGAATGAAAGAAGTTTCTTATGGGGATGAGAACTTTTCAAGAGTTTTCAAAGGAATGAACAATGTGATGGGATCATGTTTAATGTTTGCTACACTTGGTTTCACTCCATAATTTGTGCTTAGAGGATATTATTCCAAAGAAGGCATAGTAGTATTTTTGTTGCAATAATCCCACCCTAGTTGCTTGTATACTCAAAGTAAGGTGAGTAAGACACTTTCATGGGATTTCCTAAAGAATGAAGGATTGAAGTGTGAAAAGGTGTGCACAGTCAAATTAAATATATATATTGCAACTCAATTTACCATGGAGTGTTTCAAAATAAGGTTCATTCATGACCTAATGGAGAGGATGACCAATAAAAATTTGTAAAATGGATCCTATATGATGGACATGATATCCAAATGTTTTTTCAAGCATGCTTATAGTAATTTGTGGAAAAATGTACAAGTTCTTCATCATCCATGATCTTCACTTGTTTGAGGACAAACAAATTTTGGGAGGGGAGGGTCATAATGTCCTCATATTTTATAGCACTATGGAGAAACCACTATCCCTGTAGATGCTCATGGGTCTTATTGGAAAATTAAATTAATTAAAAGGATTTAATTTTTATATAGTAATTTTATATAATTAAACAAACAATGAAAGAATGATGGCGACTACAATTTTGTTATAATTAATATTTCTAATAAATGTTTATGAGTTGTCAATGGCCTATATGGCTCAAGAGGGTGCATATGATAAGGAGAAAGCATGTGAGTTTCCCAACTCAGAAAAATATGGAAAGAAAGCATCCAAAAGTAGGAAAATAAAGAAAAACAACATAAAATCAAAGAGGATAGAAGTTTCCTAGTTTTTGAAGATAAGGTTCAAGATAGATTAGTAAAGCAGGAAAGTAAGCAAAAGGATTCATCAAATCTAAAGAGGATAATTTTATCCAATAAGTGTGCTATCATGGATTCAAGTCTGTCCTATATGTTATTTCAACTTACCAAAGAATCATCCAAGCCACCTATAGTTTGAATTTCCAAGAAGGAAAGGTCTAGAAAGAAGGAGAAAATGATAGAAAAGGTCAATAAAAGGAGGATGATCACTCCTATTCACATATTTTTTTTGTTTTTTTAATGTTATTAGAGAGCTCTTGCCGCCCTATTATTGGGTGATGTGTCCCTTGCAAATAATAGAGAGATGTGCCCCTGTTTAACTAGAACCAATTGGAATGTTTGCTAGCACTGCAGCATGGATCAAGGAGAAATATAATCAGTCGTTTTCATTTATTTTATTGTATTTTTCCATGTATTTTCAGGTTCGTTTATGTCCAGGAATTATTCTTATGTTTCTCTAGTTTTGATGTGCTAGTTTGCTAGCAATTTTGCAGTGGAGCTTAGTTCTAGTGTTGATAGTTGATGTATGTAATTCCATGAGATATGACTATTTTAATGACAACCAATACATTTATATTTAGACTTATATTCATATAATAATAGTGCTATGTTTTATTTTATGCAACTTCTGAGTCTCTCTTTATGTATTCTTTCACTATGCTCAATGCAGTAGAAATTTTGACTAGTTCTTGTTTCGGTTTTCATAGAATAACTTATGCTCATCCATTTCATGATATAAAGGTACCAATAGAAATATATGAAAAAAAATTGAAATTAAAAGGATGTGCCAATCGCATGGCATTCTCCATTTCCCATGTAGCCTCTTTAGGACCGCAGTTCTTTCTCTACATCAACACACACCACCAAATATTTTCTTGGTCTTGGAGAATCATTCTCTGCAACCTGGAAAATATCCAATGTCTTTGGAAATTAGTGATACCTATGCTCAAACATGAATCAATGATTCAGTTCCCATTTTAGTATTCACAAGATTTTCCCAAATCATATATGAATCACATGCACATGTATATCAACATTAAATCAAGAAGTATTTTCCTAAGTGAACCAATTACTTATCTTGCATAAGTATCCTCTTTTGGTTCCACAAGTGTCCAGCAGGGATAATATCAGCCATGGCACTCACAACCCTTCCCCACCCCACACCTGAGTGTGCATTAAAGGGTGGCCAAATTTCTACAAGCCTAGTATCACCTGAAAATATCTTTCAACCGATATCTGACAACTCTGCTTCAAAGTATAACACTCCTTCTAGGTTCCCACCAAGATTGGTGTTTCCTTTCCGAACACCACAACAATTTAATTCATATATTAGATTCATTCCTATAAAATGAAACCTTTAACAAGATTTTCCAAAATTTGGACTGCATCGAATGCATATGTATAATTACATAAAATCAAGAAGGATTTGTCAAGTAATCAAATACTTATCTGCATAGAGTCTCTCAACCGAGATCTGGTCAACCTTGCTTCAGATTCCAACACCTCCTTGGGTGCTTAACGACAGCTCTAGCTTAAGGTCCCATCACCTCCTCCAAGTTCTTACCAATGCACAGGTGCTTACTTTCCATACATCATAATACCTAGGGGTTATTCTCTTCATGAATCCCCCACTCTCGTCACATTCCCCTTATGCGTAAATGTGTGCAAAAATAAATCTAACCAAATGCATTACACCCTAGGTGTCCCCAGTGATGTTTATTGGTGCCTAGCTAGAAGGGGGGCTAAAGTAGTGTACTCTCATACATCCTTCCATTGGAGTCATCTTTCTCGACCGCATCCTCCTGAGAGCTATGTACTCCAGGGGAAAACCAGCATCATCTCACTTGCATTACATACAATCATGCAATTTATTTGAGATGTCATTATAAAAATAATTTCAATTATAGGCTTCCAAACCTATTCCAAGTACATCCCTCTGAGAAGCTATCCGAGAAGCTATATGTCCAAGTACATCCTTCCTAGGATCCATGTACAACTAGTACATGTTTTCATCATCTCACCTGCATTATATATCAGCATGCAGTTCATATGAGATGTCATTATAAAATTTAACCATATACTTTCAAATCTATCTCATGCCTCGATAAATTTCAAATTATCAAATGACTAATACATTGACAGTCAAATCCAAAATTTTGAATTCACAATTCTACTTCCCATAGAAAAATTAGAATTTTTGCAACCACAAGGTCATCCTCATATTGTTTGGCTTTCGCAAGTGGGGAGTACTCATACCTGACTTACACATGCTTCCCAAAACATGGACATTCACATACAACATGTCATCTTGACACCATTTTATATAAGCGAAACAGTTAATAATATTTAATTAACAATCATCCACGAAATTTAAAATATGAAGTTCAAAATCTATTTGGTTCAAAGGTTATATTTCAATCATGAGATCCTTCTTATAGCCCATGGTAGTTTCCTACCTAGGTTTAGTGGGTACCACTAGAATGCTCTGCTTAGGTCATTCTACCTATATTCTTCAGGAAGCACCATTTCCTCATGGATTCACAAGTTCATATGCAAGCTTCCTCAGCTCATACATACACTCAATTTTTCCTACAAAATATTTTTGAATGAACCTCCTATAGTATCCTGTAAGTCCCACAAAATATTTTACATCTGTTAATTTTCTTGGAGTAGGCCAACTTCTCATGGCCTCAATCTTTTTAGGGTCTATAGATATCCCTTTATCTAAGATAATGTGACCTAAATAATGAACTCCATCTTTTTAGAATTCATAGTTGCTCAGCCTTGCATACAACCAAGGCTTCCTGAGCAATTTCAAGGTTAGCCTCAATTGTTCCACATGTTTTTCCCCATTCTTTGAATAAGTAGGAATGACATCAAGGAAAACAAGAACATACTTTCCCATGTACCTACTGAAAACATTATTCCTAAGGAATATAAATGTAATTAGTGCATTTGTGAAACCAAATGGTACCACTACCAACTCATAGGATCCATACCTTGCTTTGAATGTTTTCCTATGAACATCTTCATCATTGATACTTATCTGATGGTAATCAGATCCCAAGTCAATATTGTAAAATACCTTTGCTCCTCTCATTTGATCAAAGAGGTCATCAATCCTAGGCAAAGGATACTTTTCCTTCACATTGACCTTTCTTAGATGTCTATAATCAATACACAACTAGAGTGTATCATCTTTCCCCTTCTCAAACCCAACTGGTGCTCCCTGTGGAGACACACTTTTCCTGATATGCTTCTTTTCCCACAACTCTTGTAGCTGCACTTTCATCTATAGGATTTCTAGTATGCTCATCCTACAAGGTGTCTGGGACACTGGTTCTATTCCAAGAACAAGCTCAAAGGTAAGATTAATGCCATTTGGAGGACTCCCTAGAATTTCATCAGGAAAAGCATTCTTGAATTCCTATAGCATATGAAATCCCTCCAACCTAGGAGTATCATACTCTGCTACCTCCAAAACATTAGTTGCATGCACTCTACAACCTTTCCCATAGAAATTCTGCAGCTACATTGATGAAGACTTCCTACTAGAGATCACTTCTGGAAATCCTTTTTCAACCCTTAAGTTTCCTTCGTCATCCAAGCACTCAAAAGTCTTGTTGTAACAATCAAGCTTTGTTCTATGTAATTAAAACCAATCCATTCCAATGAGAACATCATATGATCCAAGTGGTAGAACATTCATATCTGCACAGGTGACTAACTGATCCATGACCAATGGACATTTAATTATCACCTCACTGATCTTCTTCTTAGTTCTAGTGCGTAGTTGGGCTAACCATAATATTTTGTGCTTTGACTTCTTCAAAGGGAACATCTCAACAAATCGAGGGGTAATATAGGTATTAGTCAATTCAGGGTCAGTAAAAATAGAAATAGTCTATTCAATAATCTCACCCTAAACTTCCACCATAGTTGAGTTATGACCTTCCTGGTGGTATTCTAACACTGCAAAATTTTTAGGAATGATCCCTGCTTCCTGACCTGTAGTTTCAGCTTCTTGGGTGCTAGGGACTTGACCCTCATTTTTATTCTCAAGTGGACAATTCCTACATAGATGGGGTCCTTCACATCCCCAACATTTAGGTGGTTCCTTTATCTTTTCCCTCATCAGTATGGCCTCCTCAATCACAACTTCTGATATATTCCTTTGCTTCTTTAGGAGGGGAGAAGGTTTAAAACATTTCTTCCTTGGGTTAACCTTCTCATTCTTCTTGAGGGAATTTCTCCTACTCCCTTCTATCTCTGTTAACAGATTCCTGGAGTTTATCTACTTTTGGAGATCTACAAAAATTTGTACTATGGATGTAGTCAACTAGTTTTTATCTACCATAGCCTTGACCAACCTTTTATTTTCTTCTTTGCAATACTACAACTCTACCCTCATATTTCTTATAGTAGCTGCAACATCTAGGGAACTCTCCTATTCCTACTTCCCAATATCTTCAGTTCCATGACCTTGGATATTTTAAGCTGGACTTACATGCCCTTCCCCTTCTAGACAAATCCAACATAAATGGGGTCCTCCACATCTCCAGCATTGGAGTGGCTTTCTACCCGCTTGTGGGTCTCTTGGATTCCCCCCCATAACATTTTTCCCATGTCCACAAGGATCATGTGCATCATCCATACTGTTAATTTTGATGGCATTGATCTTCTATGACCTTCTTAGTCAGAACAAGATCAACTCTCTAATATGAACTATGACTTTGCAAAATGTGTTAACAACATCATTTGTTATTCAATCTCATAAATTCAAACAATTTCTTACTAGTTTCTTCTTGCAGGCATGAACGGTCAATGTGCCTTTCGTTGCATTCAATGCTAAGTTTAGCAATTATACTAATCAGCACTCCTTCTTGTTATAGTTTCCTTTCTGCAAGAAATGAATATCTTAGGGAACGATGAGGTTCAAGGGGGGATTTCCCCCTTGTGGATCCTTGTGCCACTGAAGGATTTTTTTTTCTAACCCTTCGATTTCATGCAATCTGGTGCATAACTTCATTGCAACTTTTCCAACTTTTTGGCCTGTGCAATCCCTGCTGAAAACCTGCTGAATTTATCTGAACATAGAGGTGGATTTATAATGGCCACTTTGAGGCCCAGAGCTGCAAAATGGGATCTGATACCACTTTATCGTGTACCCATACCCCATTATCATACAGAATTAAAATTTTCATTAAGAACCTTTATTGTTCATCGAAACACAAGGCATGGCCATGAACCACTTCTTAACATTTCCAACACTGTCATGCTCCCTCCCATATTCCACTGACTAGTTTAACGATATGCAAGGAAATATCTTAGAGGATATTGGACGGTAGAGAGAAATCACGATGAAAACCGATGATCACAAATGGTTCCGCATTCGAAATCAAATCAACGGCTTAGGATCATCACACAAAAATACACGACGTGAAAAAATTGAGTTGTGGGATTGGGAATTGTGGAAGTCTCGATACCGTAATCCCACATCCCACATCCTGTATTCCACATTCTTGCATTGCATATGCAAAAATTACCATTACGAAAATCAAAATCTACGAAGCTGCATCCTGCATCCTGCAAGTTACAGAAAGGTGTGTTGCGAAATGAAAACTGCGGAAAGTAGTAATTCACAAAAAGACATCTTCTCATCTTGCACCCCACATCCCACATCTTGGAAATTATGGAAAGGTGCATTGCTGAAGGAAAACTGTGGAAATATGTAATTCACAAAAGGACATCTCTGCATCCCACATCTTGCAATTGCAGAAAGGGAATTGTGAAATCTTCCAAAGGATGTCTTCTACATTTCGCATCCCTCCTGTGGAATAAACTATTGCAGAAGAAGGTTTCTTCTAAAAAATTTGACCCACTAATCGAAGTATTTGAAAAGACTTGGCCATCTAGGACAACATCAATCCGAAATTCTAACCCTACAACTTATTTTAACAATGCATTGAAGGAAACATACATAGATTCCTATAATTGCAACTATTGAAAGGAAAAAATCATCAATTCAACACATCCAACATGTTCATCATATTCCATCAAGCAATTACAATGCAAGAAATAAAATTGCATAGATTCACATGGACAAGTACACTTATCTTGATAATAAATTGTCCTACAACCATCTATGTCACTGCAACATTCCACCCAACCATAGGTTAGTGTGCTCATCAATCTCTCAGTAACACTGCCACCCCCACGCTAGGCATGATTTCCTCAAGGAATAAGGGAACACTAGCAAGCTCATACATAACCAACACATTTGGGTTTATTAGGATTCAAGGGAAAAAAAATAAATTGATGGGTTTCACAGGCCACTCATCCAAGCCATCTCACAGTTGGGTTTTAGAGACTATTCATAGTCAAGGAAACATGCACATTAAGGAGCAGTCAAGCCAACATATGGGTTTATCAAACTGTATATAGTCAAGCCATCTCACTGCTGGGTTGATTAGGTCACCTATCCAAGCCATGATTCATAGTTGGGTTTATCATACTGTCTAGCCGAAGTTTACTCACAGGAGAAAACACAACAAGACACATCCCAGCCATCCTTCCAGTTGGGTTTATCAGGCTTCTAAGGAAATAGGAAAGAATAACTGCTAAGATAGTGAGCTGATATACAGAGCTAAGAACACCTTCACAAGACCTATATAACCTGGCTTCCCCACTGCCTCCACACCCAACTAAAGGAATTGTCCCCTTCTTTGCTCCATAGTCCCTCAGGATACACCTTCCCTTGAAGTTCTCTTCAGGATGTGCATAGAAGGTTCACCATCCACTCTTATCTTATTGTGAGGTTCCACACTAGGTTATCAAGCACATTCTACATCTCTCCCATTCCTAATTCTTGTACATAGTTCAGAACTGAACCAATGTTTACAACACAACAACCACAAGGAGACTCCATAACACAGGCTTTACTCTGGAACATGAGTAACAGGGTCTCATAGAATTTGTAGTTTGAGATAAGGCTGAAACACAGCAATCACAATATCGCTAAGGGAAAACACTTGTATAAAGCGAAGGATACACATAGGAATAACTTAGCTACCCTAGAGCTTCCACACAAATGGATAATAATGATGGATGAGCAAGATGTCTCGCAGCTCCCAAAACGTGAATCCAAATGAAGACGTGAATGCATCAAAAAAATGGCATACGGTTCTGGGTGTTTTTATTTCACATGAAGTCAAAACACAACATTCAAAACTGGGTGCTCTGCCCAATTCGAATTTTCCCATACTCTTCCCCTTCCCTACAATAACTACCTCAACCACATTCTAACAGAAATAAATGGTTGGGAAGAAAGACAAGAAAAAGGGTAGTTGACACTTTTGATGGGATTTCCCCATGACACATGGATTTTCCCAAATTGGCTCAAGGTTGAAATTCCCTCTCCTTTTTCCTTAGGAAAATCATGCCCCCATTTCATTTTTCGTTGCTTTGACATAGCTGCTTGTGGGTTTTTCATTAATTTGCATATTTACATGATGTTTACAAACGTTATTTCCTTAGCACATAAATGATAGGCATCACCTATGCATTAGAGAAAATTTCAACTGAAAATGGGCCTCCTAAAAAAAATTAATAAAATAATATTTATTAATTTTTAAAGAAGAAAAGAAAAACTACTCTTTTATTCGTATTTTTGACATATCTCCCTCTGTTTTTACTCAAATTTTGATCACGAGATATCATTGGATGATGAATTAAATTATGCATCCAATGAGTACCCACTCAGCATACTTTTTACGGGCCCCACTACCCCAAAAACAAGAAATAACTAAAAAAATGTGATGATGAGATCATCATCATGTTTTTTTTAGGTATTTCTTGTTTTTGGGGTAGAGGGGCCCATAAAAAGTATGCCAAGTGCATACTCATTGGATGCAGAATTTAATTCCGCATCTAACGAGCTCTCCCGATCGAAATTTGGGTAAAAACACAGGGAGATATGTAGAAAATACAAACAAAAAAAGTAGTTTTTTTTATGATACCTATCCCCAAATTTATATTAAAAAATTGTTTAAGACGTGCTCCCTTTTTGAATTTTAAAGAATTTTGATTGGCTAATATATGATGACATGGAATTTGTATTATTTTTAGAAGGCCCATTTTAAATTGAAATTTCCTCTAATGATCGCCTATATATCAAACATTAATTAATGACAGGGCCTTGGCCTTGAGCTCTTTGTCATGATTCCATATAATATTTACATCATTTACATCATGGCCGAGGTATTACATGAAGACAAGAATTTGATGTTGTTAGATAGGAACCAACATTCTTGAGAGGAGCTACTAAAACATCTACACAAGTATAAATGGTCATGGTCCCTAAAGCATTGATTCAAGAAGATGATGCTAAGGAAGTAGAACTGAAAGAACTTACTATAATTACTGAATCAATGAAGTAAGAGGCATAAATCATGGAGCTAGATACTACTGATAGAATGGATGCAAGATATAGAGGAAAGAAGGATATGGTGAGAGATATTTCCTTACTAAAGCTAGAATTAAGTAAGTGGAAATATGATGCTAGTTAGTGTGAAAAAGGGTTTGATTCCCCTGAGTGAGCACAGGAATATTGTTAAGGATCTTAGGGAAAAGTGGGATGAGGAGATATGATTCTAGAAAATTTGTTGGCAGAAGTTACAGGAAGAGTTCAAAGAGTTAAGAAAATTCAAGTATATGCAGAAGAAAAAGGAGCAAATGCATATCTTAATTCAAGAACTGTTGAATTATAGAACCTCATCACCTTCCTACTTTGTATTTATTTTTGAGAAGATGACTCTGTTCAGTATTAGGGCTCTAAAATATGGTAAGCATTATTAGATAGTGTCAACCTCCTAGTTCTTGGATACGTTTACTCAGAGTGACCTTTCGAGCAAAAATTTGTTATGTGAACTATACCTGCATGAGATGGAATTCCTTATCGAATATGAGTCTAACATTATACCCTAAATAGGATATGTTCACCCAAGGGCATTCAATTATTTTGTTACTAATCACTTGCATTAGTGGAATGCTTCTTAGACCCTTCATAGGAATGAGGTTAACTCCATCCTTTGGATCAGAAGTGAATCTCAATTCCCTGTGGCCCTTAATGCCAAACATAACACACATCTTTTCTCTCCTAAAATGGTTAATCATCCGATGGTATTTCAACATGAAATCATTTCTACTTGTATTAACATGATCGCTTGGCATAAAGGCTATGCCTTGAAGGGAAGTGATTGTTGGTGGGAAGCGTCTTCCGTTTCTCTAAAGGAAAAGGATACGTATTGCTATTAGAATTTCAGGCATGCTTTATCTCAAGTATCAGGGTCTATTAAATGTATGGAAGCATGCAAATCAAATTGGTTAGGGATGAAATTCAAATTTCCACTTATTTGGTTTCCAAAGAGAAAGTACATGAGCATTTACAAGTTATCTAAGAAAATAAAGAGAGATTGTTCGGCCAACTTAGTTGCAAGAAATGGGCTCTATATGTGAATGAAAAACCCAAATCATCCTTCAACTTGACCCATTTCCACAAAAAATGTTTATAATCAGACTCAGATCCTGACTCACACTAGAGCTGGAAGTTGTTGCATGGGGACATGCAATATGGAATTTGCGGGCAAATGTTGGGTTCCAAAATTTCCCCTTTTTACCCTATCTTATTTAACTCTTTTTCCCTAATGGCTTCTCATTTATAATCCAGTCACTATCCTTTGAAAGAATAAGCATGGATTTGAACAAGTATAATTTATTATTATTATGTTGCATTACTGCTTAGAGTTACGTATGATTTGGATTTCATTCTTCATAATACTGAGTTGTGGTGAAACCATGAAGAATAAGTAAAATATTCACAACATTTCTCATACCATTAGAATGTTGATACATGTGAACTTCAAGGTACTTGGCAATAGCTCTGCATCTCTTATGAGTGGTTTTACTTATGGCCGAAACAATACATGTTATTCTTCCACATGGTCTGTTGAGATTCACTCAAACTAATCGATTGCAACATAAGGAACAATTTACTATGAAACAATATTTACTATAATGTAACGATTTCTATTTTCTTCATACTATATTTTCAGCATCCTAAAGATCTCTCATCTTCATGGCTTCCTGAATTGATATACTCAACAGATTTATTTCAATATATATGGAAGGATGAAATGGGATTGTAGGTTCATCTTGATTGGGAGTGAACTATAAGCCGCATGCGAGAGACTCTGTAACTGAAATTCATTTGCTAATGAGAGAAGTGAAATTTTCCTGATTACTGTGTGTTGAGAGCCAATAGTAGCATCTCTGTTTGAAGGCTAGGACCCACCTTCTCCCAACGATGTCAAGATTAGTTAGCAGTTATTTCCTTTTATATTTTTTAGCTTTGTGTGGTGGAATTGCAATTTAAATTACTTTCTGATTTCCGTAACATGATTAAGAGATGAATGCATTTTTATGATTTTCCTGTAGCTTGCTGCAGTGGTGTGGTTTGAATAGTTGAATGGATAGAATAGTTTCTTATGAAAGTGTGTTATTAGTGTTGTTGTTACATGTATGCTCAGCTTTTACACATTGTTATTACTTATCTTTCTTAGTATCTGTTAAATTAGAGATATTTCTATTTTCATGAATTGAATAATTGGATAATGGTTTGCATTTCTTTAATTTGATTCCTTAGGATTTAATTTCCTGCAAACATAATTCTACTCAATTTATTCTTAAATAATTTTTTATAGGGTTAATGTTGTAGGAATAGGAATCTATTGAATTATAGATTGATAATTAAATTTGTTTTTACGGAGAGTTGAGTTGGCTGAGAAGTAGTAGGCTAGACGATTTCCAATTGATAAGTCAGGTGCTAAATGTTGATGTATAGATTTTGCTTGATTACCTTTGCAATAAAAATAATTCCCTTGGTTGGCAATTTATTTTGAGCATTTTGTTGTTTACTGAATTTAATAAGCAAATAGAGTGACCAACAGGTGATATAATGGAATCTTGATAGATTTTAAACTAAGCATTGATTTTAGTGTAGTATGCTTAGTTTCAAGGAGTGATGGTGAAATTGGTGATGTTTGTGACACAAAATGATGAAACAATCAAAATTACAATGCTCATTATGCTTTCCTTTATTTCAATGAACTTCTATACTATGGAAGAGCTAGAGTTTCTATAAGATCCTTCAAACATGCGAGTTGCAAAAGAGAATCACTTTTACAAATTTGAAAACTGGATTTTTTATATTTTTAGAAAGGGTTCAAGAGGTTGGATTCAAACATAAGATGTGTTGAATTTGATTCAAATATCACTAAGCGGACATGGAAAATGTTTGAATGTTCAACTTTTTTCATATTTCTAATAAGTCTCTCAAATTGAGGTTTAAATGTAGGATTTTGATTCAATTTTGATTTTCAATTGCACAATGTTTTCTTTCTGAATGTTGAATTTAATGTTAGAAATTGATTATTTGAAAACCAATGCAAAATTATAAATATCTTTTGAAATTCTAAAAATGACAAGCATTTACACTTGAGATCCACTTTCTCATTCACAGGACTACCCGAAATTGCAAGTGAAGAGGATAGTTGTGGATCGACAATATGCTTCAAACTTCAAAATATTCATATTACACTTGATATCCATGTTTCGCGTTCACAGGACCACCCAAAAGTGTAAGTGAAGAGGATAAGAAGGGCTCAAAACTCTGTTCAAAAATAATACTAGACTATTACACTTGAGATCCATATTTCTCTTTCACAAGATCACGTGAAGGTGTCAGTGAAGACGATAGGTAGGGATCGAATCACAATGTATCACAAGAAATTTGAAAATGACAAACAAACTCCTCTAAACTTGCTTCAAGAATTTCAAATTAATGTATCCATAAGACACATTTACTTGTTCAAGCCATTTTCTTATGCTTTGGAGGAAATGTTTCTCAATTTATTTTATGAGAGAGGTCCAATATTTTTAAATTTTTTGTGAATATGAGTAAATTGATGGTTCTATCGATGTCTTGACTACAATTTCAAGGTGTGTATTTGATCAACAAGTATGTGTAATTTTAAAATCAAAGGGCCTAAGGTTATGCGATCAAAAACATGCGATGTTCTTCATTCTTGGGTAAATTTTCTTTGCAAAGAGTGATTTGTGTTAAGAATTGTAATCTCAATGCACCACTATAAATACTGCATTAATTAGTTAGTTAGTTGAGTAGTTGAGTTGGTCACATTAGGTATAATTAGTGACCCATGGTATTCTCCAACCCATTATATTTACCAATGGTTTTGATGTTATGTAATCCTATAAATACATCTGATTTATATTAAGAAGGTAATTCAACTACCTAGTCAATCAATATGCCCATTGTGCTTCTATGGTTTTTACTACTTCGCTAGTTTCCTTTAACATGTTATGAGATCTAATGGTCTCATCCATTTGTTTTTATTTTTGGGTAATCCTTTTCACAAAGTGGAAAGCACATACACACACATAGATATGATCTTATTGGAGGTTGATCTTGTTGGAGGTTGTGAACGATACAAGAGGATTGTAGAAGATTGATTCTTGATGATGGAGATACCAGAAGCACTACCAAAAGAATATGAAGAGGTAAGAAATCTCTTAACACGAGACGGATCATGATGTATGGGTAGTGAAAGTAACTAGTTTGTTGAAATTTCAAGATTTGTGGCATTTCATAGTTGAAGAATATCCTAGAGATTTAGACTCATTCAAAGCTTTGACATATTTTCAAAAAGAAAGAAGGCAAGTTGTTTCCTTATGTGTCATACAAGATAGTATAAACTATTCACTATTTCATGATATTGTAGAAGCTGATACTCCAAAAAACAAAATGAATTATACTAAAACAAGTATTTAGTGAAGAGTTGGTTGTAGAATAAGATGACTTTGCAAGTCATGTAAAGCGCCAGGAATCCCATAGTGAAGTGGAAGAGAGTCAACAAGACTGTGATTATGTGGCAACCAATGTTGATCTAGTGATGTTTGACATTGAAAACAAATGTGCCAATGTAGTAGTACTAAGTGATGTGAGTGATAGTCTCTTTGAGCAAGAGACAAGTGATAGCAGAGAAGTTGCAAAATATCAATCTTCCAAAAATAGGAAAAATAATATTTTGCATAGTGAGAACAAAAGAAATTTGGCCAAGTGTAAAAAATAGGTGTTTGAGAGGTCAGTTGGAAATGCTCTCCAAGGGTTTTATTTATGCAAGTAAATTTATCAAATTTCATGGATCCATTATTTGGTAAGTTGTCCATCTTCTCATGACTTCAGGTCTCCATAGAGTGTTCACACGTGTGAAATAGGAGTCTGCCAAAATGGGAAGAAATATGTTTTGATGTTCAAAAGAGGTTTAGAAGCTATCTTGAAATTATTGCTAGATGTTTTTTGCGTGTCAACAGATTTATCTTGTGTTATGGTCTTGTTCATTGTTGAAATGGCTATCTAGCCATACTTGTAGGTTTCCTTATGGTGATCACATGAGGGAGAAATCAATCTACTAAAGTAGAAGAACAATTGTTTTATAAGTTAAAAACATTTTTGTGTAAGTGTTGAATTAAACAGTTTGGAATCATATATGCTGATGTGGACAGTACTAAAGACAAGATACTAATGGTGTACGGATAGAGTTGAGACATGGCTACATTATGTTGCATGTTGAATGACTTACTGAGGACACAATGAAGACTTGCTAATTGGTATTTTTTATGTGTGTGCATGTGGCAAACTTTGGAATAGTGTGATGTATCAATTGTAATTTTTAATCTGAAATTTGTATAGGGAGGTTGTGTGGAGCTCGGGAAATACTTGTTGGTTTTTTGACAAGTTGAAGCTTATTTGGATGTTGTAGCATCCCAATCAGTTATAGATAAATGAACCATTCTAGTGGGTGGTGTCATCTTATGGGTTGTAGCCCATATTGGAGATTGAAGTCTCCACTTATATAAAGTTTACAAAACTATATCTTGTGTCTCTTGTGCAATGTCTTGATAGTGATGTGTTTAATTCATGAATGACATGTGCCTAGTTGATATTGTTCTTTGATAAATATGTCGTTGAAGCAATTGTGAAATAATGATATAAGATTGGTAGAAAAATTTGAAATTGAGTTGAAGCCTTAGCTCACTAATTCACCCCCCCCCCCCTCTTAGTGAGCATTGTGTCTAACAGACTGAAGTTTTCATTCATGCCAACAAGTGTTGTGCAGTAGCCTTTGATTTACTCACAAGGAGGCCTTGATAGTTTGGGCATTGGAGCACTAGGTGGTCCAAATGGTCCAAATGAAAGTTTTCCTTCTACTGTGGAAAGCGATTAACATTGTGTCAGTGAAAAATAGCTTAGTGGAGCATCGAGTCTATAAAAAAAATCAATTGGCTAGAGTCATTGTTGACTGGACCCTCTTGTTGCGATTACTCTGGTTTAAATAAAAGGAGGTATTTTCAGGGTTGTTAATTCATTCATAAGGTATAGGTGTCTACAAGAAGTTGAGGGTCTCTTTTGGCATGTTAGATGCAATACAAAACTGAAAATAATAGACATCCATCAACTTGCATGGATATTTTGAGACACTTACACAATGAATCTTGTGATCAGTTAAAAACAAGAAATGTAGCAAATTGAATATCCTTTCCAAATATATAATTTTTTTCTATTGAAAATGTTGTTAACTATATAAAGTTAGATATTTTTTAATGGGCACTTTTTATTTTTGGGACAAATTATAAGGTATATGTTTTTGTGGGTGCAGCGTATGAGTTTCTAAATGATGGAATAAACTTACGAAAATTGGTATACATATAGAGAACATATAGTACTATTGCACGACTATTTTTCCAATAATAAAAATAATATTTTAAATTTTTTTTTTAATTATCTAAGAGATCAAACCTTGAAAATGGTACGTCAATTGTGGGTGCAGCGTTTGAATGTCTTAATGCCATTATTTGGAAGTGGGTTTTTTATAGCATGTAAAGGTTGGTGTCCTTTAGTGCACCATACAATGTTTTTTTAAATGGTTGAGAAACGAAAGAGATATGGACAAAACACTAACAGTGTGTTTCTTGATTTGAGGAGTGGTGGCAAAAGATAAATAAGAAAAAAATAGAGAAAAATATGTATTCTAGTTAAAATTTACATATTTAGAATCTGCAAAAAAACCATATATGTTTCTAAAATCTCATAAAAAATGGAGGTGTGCAGCATAATCAAACGAACCGCTAAACATGAGCATATTGGAAATTTGGATATAATGCTGAATTAGCCATGGTTTATCATACTCCAAGGCATAGGCATGTTGAATCCAAAGCAAAGTACAAAGCAGACACATAGGCATAGGAATTCAATGAAAGCATGGGTGGAGGCTTGTCCTTGTCATTTGGCGGGAATTTTTTTTTGAATTTAGCCAATACCCGAGAGCGCTTTAGTAAAGCAAAATGCATGCGCGATTTATAAAATCTAAACACATGCGCGTTGCGGTTAACAT
>LPNX011224786.1:91246-104283 GCA_001517045.1 Pseudotsuga menziesii
TTTCCACAATAGTTGTTGAACAAGCACTCCATGGAAGTATTCAAGAAGCAAAACGTAGGTGCTCATTATGGGATGTTTCAAATCCCACATCAAGTGAAAGTGATAAGTTACCATCTCAAGATGAAGCTCATGAAGAGGCATTGTACATGGAGACTACTATTGAAGAGGCATTGGACATGGAGCCTACTATTGAAGAAGAAAATATTAACCGGACCATCGATGAGGATGTTGGACTTCCACCATCGAACTACCAGGAAGAGAATGAAGGGCAACAAGTTGCTACTGAAATGCCAGAGCGTATTTTTGATGCACTAGAAGATAGAAATCCAACCCCCTTACCTCCATTAGAAAGCACACGTCGAAGAACTCTGAAGCGTATACAAGTTGATGAAGGACTCCTCAATTCCATTGAAGGTATGCAATCTAAACATAGTATTGCTTATCAAACTCAACAAATACTAAATAAATATTTTGTTTCTAAATGTGATAGAGATAAATGTAGATTATTTTTATCATTGTTAAAATATAGGGGCATGAATATTGTTAGGAAATCGTTAAGGATAAAGATGATAAAGCCTTCTGGACCAAGTTATCATATAGTTAAAAGCTTAGTAGATGCCTTTGGTATAATTTGTAAGAACACATGGTCAAAAGACCACAATGTGGCTCGTCATGTGTTGTCATAAGCAATTGTAAATAAGAACACTGGGGTCCTTCATTTTCTCAAGCCTACATCTAAACTTGTTAATTTGAATGTAAAAACCCTCTGTAGGTATT
Source organism: Pseudotsuga menziesii (assembly GCA_001517045.1). Taxonomy (NCBI): domain Eukaryota; kingdom Viridiplantae; phylum Streptophyta; class Pinopsida; order Pinales; family Pinaceae; genus Pseudotsuga; species Pseudotsuga menziesii. The sequence continues at coordinate 92,024 of LPNX011224786.1, forward strand.
CTATTAGAAGAGAACATCTTGAGACAACCGCCCATACAGATTTGTGGGCCTTTATTGGTCGGTTGCCACGTCGTGACATGAAGCTAGTTGATGCAGTAAAGGGACTAGTGCAGAGTTTTTGGCATGATCACACAAGGCCTTCTTCAAAGAAGAAGGATGTACTAAAACTGAGAAGGGGTTCAAAGGACCTTGAACCACATATTAAACATCTTCTTGGTATAACACAGACAAAAATTCACGAGAAATTTAGGAATGAACATAGACAATTGAATTTGGGGCAAACATCTTTCAAGAAATGTAAGCCCTAGTATGTTAGAATAAATACTCTTCGCAACACTTGTTGTTGTAGATACCATGTAGAATATGAATATTACTATGAAACATTATTGTACATTCGTCGTGTGTTGCATACTAACCATGTACAGGATTGCTCCTTGACAATACCACCGACCTCATCAAGAGAATTCATTCATAGTATCATGTGCAATAGGCCTGAGGGGAAAAATTACTATGCAAAATCCTGTTTGGATGGAACTTGCTCCAAATGTGTTGGAATGGCATTATTGGGCCAATGTATGCATGAGACTGGAGACAATGAATTTGGGAATATGGTTACAGACATGAAAAGTTTCAAATATATCAACTATGAAATAGTCCTAGGGAAAGAAAGCAAAAAAATACAATTGGTGACATCTCAGGTACATGCATTTATCTATAAATTTATGTTTGAATAGTTGCATTTCATTCCTTACTTACAAAAAAACCTGATATTGAGATCATTTTGTGTCAACAGGTGCAAGTTAGTATCTTCATCAAGGAATTTATTGAAAAGACACGTCAATATTTTCAGCATGTCCACTTGGAACGATGGTAGGATGAGAAGTTTAGAATATGCAGAGATACATTTCCTCATGGTACTATACTTTTAGTTGTTGATTTTGCCGAGAACTACACTCTGTAACCTCAAAATGAGATCCAAACTCAGTATTATCACTCTAAGCAGGTTTCCTTGATGGTGCATATCACATATAGGCATGGCCCAAATAGCAGTGAAGAGCGAAGAGAAATTCTAAAGGAATATCACTTCTACATAAGTGATGATAGGTGGCATGACTTCCACTATGTACGTCATTGCTTCATCATGTTCTATGATCATTTGAAGGGCAGGAACATACAGATGAATCGACACTAGATTTGGTCTGATGGATGTGTTGGTCAGTTCAAAAATGCACCCATATTTAAATGGTTGTGTTCATTGCATAAAAAATACAAAGTTCCACATATGTGGAACTATTTTGAGACTGGGCATGGTAAAGGAGAGCATGATGGAGCCGGAGCATGTGTCAAAACAGCCCTACGAAGAGAGGAATTGAAATTATCTACAATATCTACTATTCAAAATGCTCAATCTATAGTCAGGTGGTGCACGTCAGTAATGGGAGAGGAATAAGCTATGTAAGTAGAATCCACAAGAAAGAGACATGTGGAGAGCTTTTTTTGGGAGGTGGTAGACATAGATCATTCACATGCATGGGAATGCAAGACTTTTCTTGGGACTCATGGCTTTCATTCGGTTCGAAGCTCTGATAACCCAGTATTTGAAATTTGGACCAGAAAACTCGCTTGTTTTTTCCCACCTTGTTGTGATGGTGACTGGGATGTGTGTGAATCATTGGATTGGGTTGATGGATGGGATCACATATCACTTACACTTGATCAGCGTGCAATTATTGAGTTAACTCCATTGGAAGAATACCAATCATCTATTTCTATAGATTTTGATCATGTATCGGACCTTGTACAACCTGGTATGATGCATTTCCTTGACATTTTTTTGTAACATTTACGTAGTCTTGAAACTCACATTAATGGCCTTGTATCACACAAAAAATATTTGATCATATACCTACAATCATACTATGCAGGGAACATATACACAGTGCTTGCCTCAAAAGATAGTGAATGGGGTGGTGATTACTGGTTGGCACATTCTATAGAGGGAAAGAAAACCCTCATTATGTCCATGACAGATGATGAAAACAACCACTTCCCCATTGGGTCTATGGTTGTTAAAGGTGAATATCTTACACATGACAACAATGCAAGAAAGAAGGGTGGATATGTTTATAGGGATTATAAACCAGGTGCAAGTGTGTATCACTTTACCAACCTAATCATTGGTACAAACCTCCAGGTACGAACAATGCCTAGTCGAAATTCATCAAAGGTATGCTACTTCTTACCAGATACAGACCACGAGAGACTAGTGGAGACCGTCATTATAAGAGATGATTTGGAGGGCTTGGTTGTATGATAATAGGTGGCATCTAGCATGATAAGGTATGTATCATTATTGTAATTTCCCCATGTATGCTTCTTATGAATATGTCAATTTTGTGTTCTTGTACGCTACTTCTTACCGGATTCATAGCATGAGAGACTAATGGAGACCATCATTATAAGAGATCATCCAAAGGCCTTGGTTGTATGATATTAGGTGGGATAGAGCATAATGAGGTATCTATCATAATTTTAATTTTCCCATATATGTTTCTTATGAATATGTCAATTTTGTGTTCTTGTATGCTACTTCTTACCAGGTACATAGCACGAGAGACTAATGGAGACCATTATTATAAGAGATGATACGTAGGCCTTGGCTGTATGATATTAGGTGGGATCTAGCATGATGAGGTATGTATCATAATTTTAATTTTCCCATGTATGTTTCTTATGAATATGTCAATTTTTTGTTCTTGATATGTGAAATTTTCCATAATTTTGTTTATAAATATGCCAAAAATTCTCTTGTATGTCAAGTTAATGAACATGCCAAATTTTACATATGATCAATAAACCATATATATCAATCATATGAACATTTCAAGATCTCATTCACATGATATACATAACATTAGAATACATACATGTACCTTTGTAGGTCATACCTATGAAAGTTCTTTGTAGGCTCTCTTACAGGACTAAAATCCTAATTTTTCAAGTAGGTAATATTGTCAATGTTTTCAGCCGATATATACAGCTAGGATGATGGAAACAAGATGCTGAAATGATAAAATTATGTTTTAAGGCTTGTATAATTTCCTTCTTGACAGCTCACCTCTTATACCCGCATGTCCATTACCAAAGGGGTAGTGCATAGTACTGTTGGAATTTCATCTCATTTTTTTTTATTGAAAAGTTTAATTTCTACTTAAAAGATAATAAAAGATAATAAGAGATTTGGGCTAAAGCTAGACAGTGCATTTCCTGCCAATGAAGGCCAAACCTGGAAAACCCTACCCTTAACTAGGCTTTATTGTTTAACATGCATGGCCCATAACCATAACCCTACCTAGGAAACCCTAATCCTAACCCTAATCTTATCTTACTTTCACAACTCAATTCAGAATCAATCTAATGTCCAACTCAACTTTTTCAAATCCGGTGGACTTATGTTTCAAATCATGTTGATTCATGAAGTTGACTTTAGTGTGCATGTACTGAGATCATTGAGACCTTTAAATATAATAGTTTTTTCATGCACAGTTTCCATTCTATGCCCCGGGTAGGGATTCAACAAGTGTCCGTGAAAGCCTGTAGGAGGTGGGATTCAATGTGCCACAGAATCATGACCGTTGCTTAGATCGATGAACCATTGGCTTCGTTGGATTCAAGACATTGGGATAGTGTTAGGGTGGCCCTCTAATCTGGTTCCATGGAGAAGTGACCATTATTTTGGTCAATTTTGGAAACTAGGGTTTTGCTCAGTAAGTGAGCGTGAAATTTTTGCACATGGGGGTCAAATTCGCATATTGCTCAATCATGAAGGTTTGTCTAGCATTCGCATATAAAACATGCCTAAACACGCTTGCATGACCCACCGAAATCCCTTTTTTATGCACAGTTTCCATTCTATGCCCCGGGTAGGGATTCAACAGGTGTCCCTAAAAGCCTATAGGAGGTGGGATTCAACGTGCCACAGAATCATGACCATTGCTTGGATCGATGAACAGTTAGCTCCGTTGGATTCAGGACATCAGTATAGTGCTAGGGTGGCCCTCTAATTTGGTTCCATGGAGAACAGACCATTATTTTGGTCAATTTTGGAAACTAGGGTTTTTCTTAGTAAGTGAATGTGAAATTTTTGCACATGGGGGTCAAATTCACATATTGCTTGACCATGAAGGTGTGGCTAGCGTTGCCACATAACACATGCCTAAAGACACTTGCATGACCCACTGAAAGCCCTTTTTTATGCATGGTTTCCATTCTATGCCACAGGTAGGGATTCAACAGGTGCCCCTGAAAGCCTGTAGGAGGTGGGATTCAACATGCCACAGAATCATGAACATTGCTCAAATCGAGGAACCATTGGCTCCTTCAGATTCAAGACATTGGGATAGTACTAGGGTATCCCTCTAATCTAGTTCCATAGAGAAGAGACCATTATTTTGGTCAATTTTTGGAAACTAGGGTTTTGCTTAGTAAGTGAATGTGAAATTTTTGCACATGGGGGTCAAATTCACATATTGCTCGACCATGAAGGTGTGGCTAGTGTTCCCACATAACACATGCCTAAACATGCTTGCATGACCCACTGAAAGCCCTTTTTATGCATGGTTTCGATTCTATGCCCCGGGTAGGGATTCAATAGGTGTCCGTGAAAGCCTGTAGGAGGTGGGATTCAACGTGCCACAGAATCATGACCGTTGCTCGAATCAATGAACCATCAGCTCCATTAGATTCAATACATTGGTATAGTGCTAGGGTGACCCTATAATATGGTTCCATCGAGAAGAGACCATTATTTTGGTCAATTTTGGAAACTAGGGTTTTGCTTAGTAAGTGAATGTGAAATTTTTGCACATGGGGGTCAAATTCGGATATTTATCGACCGTGAAGATGTGGCTAGTGTTCCCACATAGCACATGCCTAAACATGCTTGCAAGACCCACCAAAAGACATTTTTTATGCACGGTTTCCATTCTATGCCCCGGGTAGGGATTCAACAGGTGTCCCAGAAAGCCTATAGGAGGTGGGATTCAACATGCCATAGAATCATGACCATTGCTCGGATCAATGAACTATCGGTTACGTTGGATTCAGGACATCGAGATAGTGCTAGGGTGGCCCTCTAATATAGTTCCATGGAGAAGAGACCATTATTTTGGTAAATTTTGGAAACTAGGGTTTTGCTAAGTAAGTGAATGTGAAATTTTTGCACATAGGGGTCAAATTCGTATATTACTCGACCGTGAAGTTGTGGCTAGTGTTCCCACATAATACATGCCTAAAAAAGCTTGCACAAACCACTGAAAGTCTTTTTTGATGCACATTTTCCATTCTATGTCCCAGGTAGGGATTCAACAAGTGTCTGTGAAAGTCTAGAGGAGGTGGGATTCAATGTGCCATAGAATCATGACTGCTTTTTGGATCGACAAACCATCAAGTCCATTGGATTTCAGACATCGAGATAGTACTAGGGTGGACCTCTAATCTGCTTCCATGGAGAAGAGACCATTATTTTGGTTAATTTTGGAAACTAGGGTTTTGCTCAGTAAGTGAATGTCCAATTTCTACACATATCGGTCGGCTTTGCAAATTCCTTGACCATGAACATGTGGCTAGCATTCCCACATGGAACCTCCCTAAACACGCTTGCACGACCCACTAAAATCCCTTTTTGATGCATGGTTTCCACTCTATGCCCCGGTTAGGGATTTAATGGGTGTCCCTAAAATCATGTGGGAGGTCAGATTCAACGTTTCATAGATTGATGACCATTTATCAGATCGATGAACGTCAGCTCCGTTGGATTCAGTGCATCACGATAGTGCTAGAGTGGCCCTCTACTCTGGGTCCATGTACAAGGGATCATTTTTTTTGTCAATTTTGGAAACTAGCTTTTTGCTCAGTAAGTGAATGTGAAATTTTTGCACATAAAGATCAGCTTGAAGGTGATTGTAGATCTTCCCCTCATATAAGAGATGTGAGTTTTTGTACAATGAAATGCAGGAGGAGACAATTCCATTAAGTCAGTAAGCATGTAATGGAACATGTTTATGTTTAGAAACAAGTGGCCATTCTATTATGCCATTATTACAAAATATATATGTCTTCACGCTACGAATGCTTCGAAAATCCCATGTACATTAATCATACATAACTTTCATCTCTTTCAAAGTTGTTACATGAGGCCATTCATCAAATGCCATGTACATTAACAAAATGATAAAATAATGTGCAGGACATACATAATGTGCAGGATATAGTCATAACCATTATTTTGAATCAACCTTATAATACTTGGATACTTTTAGGTTTGATGTGTATCCCATGTATTTGTTAGATGAAAGACATCATGCCAAAAAATAATTTTATTTATGTGGACCACACTGGTGGATCATTTAAGTGTGTCAACTTCGTGCATCCTTTAAACGTTTGTTAGGTTGTTATGTGGGTAAGGTGCTTTTGTATTCCACCAAGTTGGATCAGTTGCTTAGCTTTGTTGGGTGCTTAAATGTGTATTAGACCTATGTTTCATCTTTTTGGATACAATTTGACATTGTTAATGTAACATTGTATATGCAATTGGATCGTGGTAAAAAACAATTAAAATGTACATTTTTGTTATTACGTAATTTATTGTAATTGTGCATTGTGAACTCAAATTTATAATTGATATCTCCATACAATTGTAAAATCTATAAAAAATTGGGAACATTACACCTAGAAACATTCTTCGCCACACATGTATAATCACACTTAAAAGACTGAACCATGAATATCTCAAGACCCTTGATATGAAATGTTTTTTATACCATGAAAGTTATAATACAAAAATATAAGGCCTATATGTAATGCCCCGGTTTTGACCCCGTTGCATTATATATGATGTATATATTGTAAATGATCATGGTGTGGAGCTAAAGGCCAAGACCCCACCATTGATCGGTCATGTTATGTTTTGGATTTAAATTTGTCACCGACTGTATATCAGGGCATGCGGCATATATTATGTTGGTCATCATGTAAATATGCATCTATAATTAATTAAATGAACCCGACCAGCTATGATCACGGCAACTAAATCGAAAGGGGCATGATTTTTCCCAAGGATAAGGGTGTGGGGTGTGGGGGGGATTTGTCAAACCTTGGCCAATGAGAGAAAAACCCATGTGTCTTCTTCCCTTGTCATATTCCAACCACTTTCATTAAGAAAGACTACTAGTGGTTGAGGAAGTTAATTGTTTTGGGGAGTGGGGTGGCAGGACTGTCAGTCCTCACCCACACGCACACTCCACCATGGTTCACTTCACTATGGCTAGGAAAAATGACTTCCATCATTCACGCAGGTATTTTTCCACTCTCCCCATGACTGTGCAAAAACGCTTAGGCACTTGCAATTCACGTCCTCTGGTTTTGTCTGTTCATCCACGCGCAGAGGTAGAGATGTTGATATTCACACAGGGGGTCGTTGTCTATTCTTTTGTCTTCCACGCACAGACTTCTTTCCATTTTGGTCTCATGCAGCCAAGAGAGAGGAGTCGTTTCCACCACCATTCAGGTTTTCCTCCCAAAGGAATCGACTGTGTTTTAACCCGTAGTCAAAATTGGGTGTGGATTTCTCTCACGCACTATGTTTTCCTCTGTATTTGGGAGTTTGGGTAAGTCTCCCTGGTGGTTTTTGTTGCCCAGGATGGGCTGTGTTCCTCGCGTTTGTTGTGATCTGTGCTAACTGATACATTTTGGGTTGCTGATTATCCCCCACGTTGTTAGCTGTGATTGCCGTGGTCTTCCTTACATTTTGGGGACTGTTCTAAATTCATTTAAGAGTCATTTTGGCCATGATAGGGCCAAGAATGACTCCGGAATTTGTTTTCCCTGTGTAAGCTGTGACAGCTGACTTAATTGCTTGTGTGCAATGGTTGGTCTTCGGACTGTGTAAGGAGCAGGGATGGGGACTTGGGTTGCTTGATAAACTTGGTGGCTGGAAACCACACAAATAGAGCTAGAGGGTTGGCCTTCTTCTCCATCACCCCTGAATAGCACTGGAAGGGAATGTAGGGCCTGAGGGATTGTGTAGCAGAGAAGGGACTGATTCCTTGTGTTGGGTGTGTTTGGGTGTCTTAGAGGTCAGGCTAGTTCTGGTGTAGGTGTTCTTGGCTCTGCAATGAGCTCACTAGCTTAGCATTTAGCCTTTCCCAACTCCTTGATGGCCTGATAAACCCAACTTTGCTGGCTTGGCTATGTTTTGTATATCCCTAGATATGTGTAATCCTGCTAGTTCCCTTATTCCTTGGAGAATCATGCCCAGCTCTTGGGTGGCAGCACTGCTGAGAGATTAAGTAGCACGCTGGCCTATGGTTGGGTGGAATGTTGCAGCGACGTAGCTGGTTGCAAAGCAAAGTTTTCATAAGATAAGTAATCTTGCCCATTTTTACTTCTGCAACCTTATTTTCTGTCAATGATATGAAAATGATGAACATGTTGAATGACTTCTTGTTGAATGTATGATGTTTCTACTGTGTCTGATAAATAACTGCATCTGTGCATGATAAACATTCATGTGTGTGTATTCCAGTTCAAAGTTTTGTTTAGGCATCCTGTTTTAGCAATTTTTATGCATGTACATGTTCATGGGGCTCTTAGCCCGCTGTGCTTAAAGTTTGGGTCGCGTCCTCTATGCTAGTCGGAGGCATGGGGACGTGACACTATATCTATGGCCTCTCAATGTACATGTATCAAAAACATATTTGATGTACATGTGCAAACAAAAGTACATCTGTCCTGGATCGCGCCCCTATGCTGTAACTCCAGATTGTACATAAAAATACATATTTGTCCTGGACTAACACATCAAAAATCTAACTTTCTCTTGTTTTTTGCTGACCCTAATGCTTTTTGGCTCTATCTACGACCACTTTGCATCTCTGGCGATTGCAAATCAATGAAAATATTTCTTGATCAGGTAACTGAACTGGTACTGTCCATCAATAACAAAGTTTGAAAATTTAAAATATGACTCAATTGTAAATAAAACAAAGACTCACTGCATCCTTCGGGGGTACAGGTGCCTCTGGTGTCAAGGATATAGGTGCCTCTACTATCCTCTGCCTTGCTGAGAGCCTCTCTACCATGCTTCTCTATGAATAAAAAAAATATGTCAATTATCTCAAGAATTATCAACATGTACATGAATGAGAAAGTACTAATCAATTATGTAAAAAATGAACATCTCACCAAAAAAGCCATTTCTAGGGGATTACGCTGGGACTCTTTAGTAGTAAGAGGAGCCGTAGGATGAACATCAACCTCAGTTGCATGCATTAATGGACCAGGGTGTGGCTACATTCACCAAATGATTAAATTGTTAGACATCGTGCATGTCCATAAAAAATAAAAATGAAATGTACAATTAAAAATATTCAAGTAGATGTACCTTAGTGTGAATTATCCCTATTGTAGATGCAACATTGACAGCGGCATCAAAAATCCCACTAAGTTCTATAACGGATGACTCTACATCCTGATGTTGTAAACATGCGAAAATAACATTAAGAAAAACCACTTGTGAAGTGAAATCAGAGCTAACCAACAACTGCCATTGGAAGTGTGTACATTACAGTGGGATGAGTAGGTTGATCCTCATGCACACCTGGTCTGTTCAATGAATAGGGTCCTCATCTGGTGTAAACAACCCCCTTATCTATGTTTGGACTACGGGGAGATCCAAACCAAAGAGGCAATGCAGGGATCTGCGATGACGTATGCATTCATAAAGTGTTACCATAGTTAGACATGGATTTGAATGGATGGAATAATATGTACTGAAAGAATAACATGTTGTAATATACTTACCCCTTCCTGGGACATATCTCCACCATGAGAGTGAACATGTCCATCACTTTCTTGCCCCTCTTTAGAGGCCTCTAGCATCTTCAAGTTTAAAAATTATATTTACATTAGCGATCTATAAAGGAGTGTACAATAAGAAATTTAAATAATTCAAACAAGATTCAATCATAACCCATGTACTTACATTCTTCAAGTAGTCGTAAATTCCACCTTAGACTATGTCATTGATATCAATGTCTCCAGCATCACATTCTAAGTGGGGTTCCTGCAACTTCAAAAATTGTAAATATTAGACATTTTAATAAATTAATCAAGACTAACACATGCATTAACAAAATTATACATGCAATACCAAAATGACAAGTGTTTAAATATTACCTCAATTGTGGTTCTTTGGGCCTCGGGTACAACCACATCGGGTGTAGTACCACCCCCGTGAGAGGCATCAATCTCCCACAAGAGTAAATATTGCATATATATTACGAATCTTTTAATATGTTAGATATAGTATGGAACAATTAAAAATTGAACAATGACATAGTTTTAAAACAATGTCCTTACCTGACCACTAGTCATCGTAGTGGTACCATGTCTTGGTCCACAACCATAACAGGGTCCCCCACATGATGTTCAGATGTGTGGCTCGCTCTGAGGCACATGGGATGTCGGTCTATCCCCACCAACAGATGTCCCTCCACCACCAGAAGCTGGTGGTTGTACACCAGCAGAGGAAGAGGGTGGTCTCTGGTTAATAGTGATCGTATGTCGAGAGACCATCTTAGCTAGAGTAAAAAATGCATCCTGCATCTGGGCAACCATGTCATGTGCAACAGGGATGTCTTCCCTCGGTAGATGGGCACGGGGTGCAGGTATTTGTGGATTGGTATCTCTATGCCTAGAATGGGGTCGATGTTGGGGAATTCCCCTACCAACTCCTTGGAAGCCCGACATGTCAAAATAGTTTACATGTTTCCCCATCACAAACTCTGCATACAATTTTTGGAGGAAGTACATCGGTACTTCCCTATTGTTGTGAGGGGTAATGTCAAAAACCATGAACCACCTATCCATCCAGTTGTCTCTGATGGGTGGAAAAGTTCACCACTCAATAGAAATATGTGGCCTTCTGATCTCCAGGATGTCATCTATCCCAAGTAGTCTAAACAATGAATAGATGGATTGTTTTGTTATTTTCAGCTTTTTTACCTCATTTTAACTCAACCCATCAGCATATTGTTGGCTTTTCCTCTCCCTGTAAGATGCGATGCTATACAACGCATCATTCGATCTTGTGATCATATCAACAATAGACAACAATGAATCTGATAAGGAGTGGTGGAGCTCATCTCCACCGCTCCAAGCCGAACCATTCTCTCTCAAATGGCCAATAAACCTCAGTATCTCCGCATCGTTATGATCCATAGTAGCCACTGCAATGATAAATACAAATAAGATATCATTAGAAATATAAACACATGATATAATGACATATCTAAGAACTAAAAACTATATAACTATTGACATATAAACTAAATCTATCATGTAAATTTAAAAATTGATCTTGAATTTTATAGTAAAGAATAGGTGGCATAATGTGCTGTTGATGAATAAAATCCCAGTATATGCAACGATTTTGTTATATATGTAATTATTTGTTGTAGAGTGATGTTTTTCGGACTCCAAAGGCTATTTAGCAAAACTTTATGGATTTTATGGTTGCAAGGGTTCCACTGGATTAAATATGATGTATGATCTAGTATGTGATTGGCATGTTTAATCAAATACATCAACCTACCTATGTATCTTCACGTTCATAGAGTCTATTGTTGAACTTTGTTGTCTTGACCTTAACCAAAAAGTACCCTTCATTCAAGATGAAATATTTGTTAAAAGCATGGGAAGCTTCTATACCTTATTTTGACAGTTGGATTGGGAAGTTTCATCAAAACTATAAGGTATTTATTGATGTTCTTGGAAGAGCAACTTCAAGAAGTTTCATCAAAATTATAAGCTATTTATTTGTGGATTTTTGTATGGATTCACAAGGATCCTTGTGAATATGCATATGGAAATAGTGATTTAGTGAACTTTATTACGATGAGAATGACACTTATTCTTAATATAGATACCATTAGAGAGGATATCATTTGAATTAGGATGTTAGTTTTACCATCTTTAATTAAAGGGGGTTATTGTTCAATAATAATTTTAGTTAATTGAATTGGGAAACTAATATTTAAATGAAAATGGCTATAGTTAGGGATAACTAATGAGATTGGTAGTTATTTCATGTTTTAGTTATCGTTAATGAGGGGAATTGTAATATGGATGAGACTAGTAGTTAGTCTCTATTCTAGTTATGGATCACGTTGTTAGAGTGTTAGTCTATTCATAAGCTATTT
>LPNX011224799.1:3604-21042 GCA_001517045.1 Pseudotsuga menziesii
CTTTTTAATGTTTTGCTAAGTTGTTGAGGCATTTATTGCTGGAAGTGGAGGGTGGCAGAACTGTCAGTCCTTACCACACGCTCACTCCACCCGTCCTCTCTCCACCTTCACGTGGGTAAGGGAACCCTCACTACGCACGCTCTGGGGGGATTTTGGGGGTTCACTCTCACGCAAGGGACGCGTAGAGGGGGCTGGTTAATCTACCTCACACATGGAGTCGGCGTTTTTGGCCTCCACCATTGACATATGGTGAAGGACCGTTGTGGTTGTATTTTGTTGTTGGTGAGCTGTTGTTTTTCCTATTTTGTTGGCCGCGTCCTTTCCCCTCACGCATAGATTGATGGAGAATCGGTTCTTTCCCCATTTATGTATGTGTAACTTTCTTCAGCGTTGCGTTGAGGAGCTGTGTGCTGTGGGATTTTAGATGTTGGACAGTCGTTGACTTTCACATCTGTTGGTTGAGTCCTCCCATGTCTATGCTGGGAGTTCTGCTTCTGCCCCAACTGTGAATTGTGTAAGGTTCTCGTCATTTCCTCATCAAATTGTGGTCTGTGTTTATGTCCTTTTTTTCCCAATATTGAGAATCAGACTTCTTCCCTATTTTGAGCCTGTGTAAGGATGCCATAGTTTTCATTGTGAGTTTGGGCTGTCGATTCACCCTGGTTTTGGGTTGCTTCTTGGTTGCTGAGGCAGCAGACATCTGTTGGGGATTGTTACTGAGTTGTTTTGGCCACGCTAGGGTCAAGAACAACTCAGGAGTGTGGTTGGACCTGAACTGTGTTTCGCCTTTTGTTTGGGATTGTCACCTGGTTGTCCTTGCCTTCTTCATAGAGCTGTGAATGGATTGTTTTGCTGCGGTATGCAGTGGTTGGTATTTGGACTGTTGAGAGTGGGATTAGAGGTTGGGTATGCTTGAAAAGACTGGTGTTGAGGCCACCAACTTAGCATTTATCCTTCCCTAGCTCCTTGACGACCTGGTAAACCCTACTGTGTGGGTTTGGATGATTGGCAAACCTTGGCTATGTGTAAGCCTGTATTGACCCTTACTCCTTGAGGAATCATGCCCAACTCGGGGGTGGCAATGTTGTTGAGAGATTGATGAGCACACTGGCCTATAATTGGGTGGAACATTGCAGCGACATAGCTAATTGCGGGGTGAGTTCTTAATTAAAATATAAGTACTACTGACTATTTCATCTCTGCAATTATATCTACTATTTCATGTGAAATGATGAACATGTTGAATGCTGGAATGTATATGTTTTCTTCCGCTGAATGTTGAGTAACTATGTATCCTTGTATGTTTTATGCATTTTAGTATGTATTATGTTAAGCTTTTTAATATCAGCATGTATCCCTATTCATGTTCATGGGGTTGTTTGCTCGTTTGTTTGGTATTAGTAGCATCCTCTTCACCGGTCAGAGGGTCGGGGACGTTACAATTACAAAGAATATGAAAAAATGCAGTAGAAGAGAAGGTATGCAATAACCCCCTCAACCGACGAAGAGAATTATTGAGTGCCGGATTGATAAAAAAATCCTCATAATTTAGGATATTTATTAAAGTTTTAGAATCACCAAAGACTTGGAGGGCCATGGTTTCGCGTTTCTGTGCAATCTGACATCCTTTGTACAACCCAAGAATTCCTAGCTGATTATTTATATTTTGTCCTAATCCCCAGCTGAAACTGTCTTTATTTAATCCATCTTGAGAATAGATCACCCCGCCTACACCTAAGATGCCTGGATTTCCTTTTGAGACACCATCAAAGAAAACCATTACTTTTCCTTGTTTTCTCCACCATACTTGGAAATCTGCTTTGGTCATTCGTATTTTCCAAGCAGGGTTATAAATTGGTCTAGCTAACTTCTTCTTCATGTCTCGTATCTGTAATGATCCCAACCAACTTCTTTCTTCTACTAAAAGTGGAATGTCTGACTTTAGGGAGTGATTTCCCAATGCTTCAATTAAAAGAGCCTTGGATTTTGCAACAACAGAAAAAGGAGAATGCTCGACTTTGTTGAATATCAAATCATTTCTTGCCAGCCACAACTTCCAGCAAAAAAATTGGGAATGGAAAGCCATGCCCAATTCCACAGACTATGGTTGTTCAACATCCTTGGATATCTTGTTTTCCAAGTAGAGAAGAGAGTAATTACAAAAATCTGAGCAGGAGCAATTGTATTTTGTCCCTGAAGAACTAATGCCCAGACTGATTGGAAAAAAAAACAGTCCACGAATAGATGATCTGAATTTTCACAAGCTACAAAGCACATGACACACCTGTGGGGACCTAAAAATCCACATTTGATTAAATTTTCACCTGTCAATACTCTTTTCTAAAGGAGAACACACTTGAAGAAATTTACCTTGGGTATCCCATGAGCAAACCAAACCTGCTTCCAAATTGAATGGTTCAGTAAATGGGGGTGTGCCGGCTGTAATGCAGTAAATCCAGATGGCAAGGAGTAGAACCCATACCTCCCCCAGCTCCATCGATCAACAACTTGAAGACTAACTAGAGCCATCCCCATCAACGCGTCCAACAAGAATTGTTTTTGGTGAAGGAGATGAAATGGGAGCGATGGGAAGACCCACGCTATCTAGTCCCCATTGATATCCCAAGAGGAGATATCGGACAACTGAAGCAAACCTTGTTGCGTGCACCATGGACCACTCACAAATAGGAATTAATTCAGATATGTTTGCAAGAGGTTGATTGTCTATTATGTTATCGAACCATAGCAGAGTTTTGTTGCCATTTCCAGGAACACGACTTAGGTGACTTTGGAAAAAATCAAAGCCTTTCCTACAGAGATTCCAAAGAAGAGTGCCTTTAGGAATGTTGTCAAGCTGAATATTTCCAATGAAGAACCATTAAGATATTTTTTCCAAAGAAGTCGGCTTACTAGATGAGAGCTGTTGGAATATAGCTTCCAGAGAATCTTACCACCTCAACAAAAATTGACCATATTTGGATCTCGAATGTTAAGTCCACCTTCCAGCATTGGTATTTTCACGATATCCCATTTTACTAAATGAAATTTTTTCTGATTTCCTTTCCCACCTTGACACAAAAAATCTCTAAATAGTTTCGAAATATGCTCCATAATTGCCTTCAGAGCAAGGAGGAAAGAAGCCTGGTAAATAGGAAATGAAGAGAGTACTAATTTGATGAGTATTAACTTGCCAGCATTGTTCAACCAATGCCCTCCCCGCACTACTATCTTAGCTTTGATCTTATTTATAACTTCATTCCAGAGCGAAGATCTGTTGGACCCCAAAGTTAAAGGTAATCCAAGATAGTTGATTTTATCCCAAGTAGAAAATCCATAAAATCCTAGAAATCGAGCAATTCGATGGATGGTCTATTCATTAGTGTTCCATCCGTATACATCGCTTTGTTAATCAATGCTCCAGAGATACTGCAAAAGCTCTGAAGAATCTCATGAAAGGCCCTAGAAATTTTCATAGAAGTTCCTCCCATAAGTAGGGAATCATTAGCAAACAAAGCATGGTTGATTGGATCAATTCCATTCGTCGATCGGATGCCCGGGATTACCCCCACATTTATTTCAGCAGTCAATTTCCTACTCAAATATTCTACCAACAGAATATATAGGAAAGGGGATAGCGGACAGCCTTGCCTTGTCCCCCTAGAAGCTTTAAAATAAGAGGCATGTCTCCCATTTACAAGCAGGGCTATCCAAGGTTTATCAGTACAGGCTTTGATCAAATTAACAAATGCTGGATTGAACCCAAAAGAAAGTAAAACTTTATAAAGATAATAGATTTTAACTAGGTCAAAAGCATTTGACATGTCCAGTTTGATGAGCATCCCTTTCTCCTTCCTCTGGAAACTAGAATGCGTGGCTTCATGTACAAGAATTACATTGTCCAAAATATGTCTCCCTTTGACGAAACCGCCTTGACTGGGAGAAATAAGATTATCTAATAGAGGTTTTAATCTGTTTGCAAGGAGTTTCAAGAGGATTTTATAGGACGTGTTGCATAAAGAAATAGGCCTAAATCTACCAAAGGTAGTTGGATTAACTTCTTTGGGAATTAAGGCAAGAAAGGTGGAATTGGTGCTTCCACCCACTTTGGCCTTTTGCTAGAAGGCTTTGACCATTCTTAATAAATCAATCTTAATGATGTTCCAATAGACTTTGTAGAAGTGAAAAGAAAAGCCATTCGGGCCTGACGCTTTGCCGGATTCCATAACCCACACAACTTTATTGATTTCCTATTCAGAAAAGGGATTCATTAGATTTAGATTATTCTCATCACTAACAAGAGAAGGAATATGAGAAAGAAATTCAGAAGTGGGCTCCTCATTTCCCGTCCCAACCTCTATGAAAAGGCGTTGAAAGTAGATATCAGTTGCTTCTTTGACTTCGACAATTCCTTTTGAAACAGTCCAATCTGCTGAGATGACCCCAAAAATATGATTTCAAGAGAGACAGGCTCTGTACTATCTATGGAAAAAAATTGTATTACGATCTCCAAAAAGTAGCCATAGACTTCACAACTTAAGCCTCCAATATTCTTCTTCGTGTCTGAATGATTTAAAGGAGGAAAATTGGGTTGCTTGCTCTTTCTCCAAAGCTTGAGGAGTTATTTCGCTGCTCTCCAATTCCAACTGTAAATTAGCTAACTGTTGCACAGCCACTTTTCTTAGTGTAGTGGGAGTATTGGACAGAGATCTAACCCACTCTTTCAATGTTATTTTGGTTGCTTTTCGTTTCTGCTCCCATACATAGCTAGGCGACCTAATGACTGAAGTATCCCAAGCCTTAGTTACTACTGCAAAGAAGCCATCCTACTCAATCCACTGAGGGCTGAAACGAAACGGAATCGGGCCCAAATTTTCTTCCTCGTCCAACTGCAAGAGGATGGGTTTGTGATCTGAGGTAAGTTTAGGAAGGATTTTTGTAGAAACTAATTTCTTATCCATCAAAAAAGTACTATGTACTAGAAACCAATCTAGACAAGCTGAAATGTGAGCATCATCGGTTATATTATTGATCCATGTGTATAGTCCCCTCTTGGGCTTGAAATCGATGAGATCCCACTACTGTATCAAACCCTCAACATAAGGTAGCAATTGATCACAACAGGTATTGCCTCCTCTTTTTTCCTTTGAGTTGAAAACCAGATTTAGATCTCTAGTAATAATGATATTTGAAGGAGAGGTAGATTCCATAAAATCATAGAGCGTATGCCAGCACTCTTTCTTCTCAATTAAGTGGACATGAACGTAAAGGTTAAACAAGGCGATAGCAGACTTATTTAATTTATTGTAAAGCTCAGTAAGAATCTAGTGTTGTGTTTCAAAAGAACTTACTAGCTCAAACATATCTTCCGGCCATACCGTGGCAAGCCCTCCAGAGGAGCCCCTTGCACTGATAGCTTTTCCTAAATTTAATTTTCATTTAGAATGACTTAGATCAAGAAGTGTTTCCCCTTCAATTTTTGTTTCTTGAAGCATGAGGATATCGGGATTTTCTATTTTTAAAAGGCCTTTAACAGCTTCAGGTTTCATAGAGTTCCCCAAACCTCTGCAATTCCAAGAAACTATCTGCATCATCTAATGGGGATGGAAGTCGAAAGACCTCCCTTAGGTGGGATTACTCTGGTATTCCGTCCAATAGACATTTCTAAAGTGGTTTGACTTCCCTGCATTTTTTGCCTCTTTGCTTCTTCCTCTCTTGCTTCCTTGAGAGATTTACTCCCTACCTTTTTCGAAGGTCTTTCGAATGTCTCATCTTCTGATGAGCCAGACAATTCTAAAGGTTTCTTCCATGTCATATTAGCATAAGAGGGAGAAGAACCTCTAGCTGGGGAGTCCAATTGAGCTGGAATAATTTCTTCATTAACTTCCTTAATGGCTAAAAAGAGAGGTCGTTGTTCCTTATCTACAGAGACAGAAGGATCATCTAAAGAGCTAAGGGTTTAAAAATGGTTCGGTGATGCTTTTTCCCGAGAAGAGGCTACAATCCCTTCCACCTTAGGCTGATCTAAAATGTGCACATTGGAACCTAATGGAGCCCCTTTGGATTTTGATTTGATGGTTTGCTTTGACAAAGCCTGTTTCTATACCTTTGTCCATTGATATTTTGGCTTCTCGGATTCAATCTCATCCTTCTTTTTACAGTGTCTCACAAAATGACCATATTCATGACAGTGCCCGCACTTAAATGGCAACTGTTCGTAATCCAGTTCTTGCACATGAGACCAATCTGCTACTATTGAATTGATGGCTTCAAGGAGTCCTATTTCCATATCAACCTCCACGCAAATTCTTGCACAAGAGAACTGATCCTTCCTGGCTGCTCTGTCAATAAATATTCCAAGGGTATTCCCAATTGATTCTAGTGATTTGGGACTCCAACAATGCAATGGAAGATGAGGAAGGCAGACCCAAACTGGGACGGCCGAAAGGACATCTTGAGCAGGGTCAAAATCAAGCATCCATTTATTTAGGTATAGACCCTGAGGGCCCATGAAATATGGCACGTTCTTGAAAATGAACTTCCTATCTTCACTGCTTTCGAAGATGAAGACAAAATAACCCTTCCCGAAAAAATGACTCTTTATTCCTTCCGAGACCAACGATTTCCAATTCCTCTGCACCCACGATTCAATGGCCCTTGGAGATGGCCATAATCCAGTGAGATAACCTATAAGCCCCCATTCTGCAAGGTTCAAGGAAGCACGACATGAAGAGCAACAGATGGAATGGCATCCAGTTTCTTGACAAATTTCTGCTATGAAGCTAAGACATGACGCTTGCTGCATTCTGCTACTAAATTCTTGAAGGCGAACAGCTTGAGGGAATGGGAAGTCTCAGAGCCCCCACCTGGGGCCATTACAGAGAACAACAAAGTCACCCTGCGAGCACCACCAAAAAGAACCAGGAACTACAGAAACCCAGATCCAAAAAACCTGCAAAAACTTGGACCTCACATGCATCATTTTCAAAATAGACTTTATAACCCTTTTGTATTAGTTGTCCAATGCTAATTAGATTGTGTTTGAGATTAGGGACATAATACACATTTATAATGTGTTTCTTTTCACCTTGTTTAGTTTCAAATTTTATGCTACCTTACCCATGACAACTATTTTGTTATCATCTCCCAGTTTTACTTCTGACTACACAGATCCATTTATGTTTGCAAACATATCATTGTTTCCACTCATGTGTTTACTACAACCACTATCTAAAAACCATACTTCTTTTGAGCTTTCTTATGCACAATTACAAGTAATAAACATTGAGTCACTATTTTTAGAGTGATTTTCTCTTTCATATCAAACTGCTTCTTCCTACATTCAGGTGCATAATGACCAAATTTTTTACAATAGTGGCATTGGATATGTAATTTGTCATACCTTTGTCATCGGTCGTGAAATTCAAGAGAATGTCTACCACCTCTAATTTTTCTGCTTGCAAAGAAATTGGAATTTGCTCCTTCTTCATGAGAGTTATCTAATATGTCGCGTTCATTGCGATTGTTGATTCTTCCTCTTCCAAATCCTCTTGCACCTCTATTAGTGATTCTTCCTCCTCTTCTACTGCTGCTAGCTTGAACTTGTGACTTGAATGCATTTTCCATAAAGGAACCATTTGACCTATTGAGTCTTTGCTCATGGGTTTGTAAAGACCCCATAAGACCATCAATAGAAACTTGAAACAAATCTTTAGATTCTTCAATAGCTACAACAACTGGGTCAAATCTAATAGGAAGACTCCCCAAAATATTTTCTACAACTTTTTGATCATCCAAAGTATCTACATGAGACTTTATCTGATTTACTATACTCAGTGCACGAGTGAAAAAATCATTTATTGTCTCAGAATTTGACATTTGCAAATTTTCAAAATCTCTTCTAAGCATTTGTAATCTTACCAACTTGACTTTGCTAGTACCTTGATAAGAGTTTTGTAGAGTGTCCCATGCATGCTTGGACCTTGTAGCTGTTGCAACTCATGGAAAAATCGATTCTTTCATTGCCTGTTGTATTAAAAATAACGTCTTGGCATCCTTCTTCTTATTATCTTTGAGAAGATCATTTTGTGCTTGTGATAAAGCATTATATGTTGCTTGATCTGGCGGCTCTCTAAAACTATTCTCCGCCAAGTCCCATAATTCTTGTGAACAAAATAAAGTTTTTATTCTAATGTTCCAATATTCATAATTTTTTCTATTAAATTGTGGAATTGGGGGTTGAGTGAGACTACTGCTACTCACACCCGACATACTTCAATTAAATTACAACAAAATATATCATTTCCACAACACTTTCTCTATGCAACTTCGCAAAACCAATGCAAACTGATTAAATATTGCACTTTCACAATACTTTGTGATTTTTATAATATTCCAATGGACTTTTAACAAAATTAAAATTAAACTAGTGACCCAAAACCAATAACCTTGATGGAACAATTACATCACAACAATTTAAATGTTTGACCATTGCATTCAGCATAAACCAACATTACCAAAATCAATTCTTCCATTCCATTCCATGATTATGCTCTTGCACAACTAGAGTTTGCACCTTTGCACCTCCACAACCAGCCTATGCTCTTCCACAACCAGTTTCTCCACAACCTTGCTCTGATACCAGTTTGTAAGTAGAGAATGCAAAAAGAAAACTAAAAAATAAGTAGAGAATGCAAGAAGAAAACTAAAAAATAAGAACTGAAAATACAATAAGATAGAAAATATGAGAGGCTCTTCAAAATTTTATTAAGCAAAAGAGAAAGCTACAAGCCTACAAGTGTGCCTTATGCAACTCTAAAATTATTTATTTATAGCAGTTTTTAGAAGCATGTTTTTGCTATTCCTTTTGTTGCTGGAAGGTGAGTTTTATTAATTAGACAGTATTCCTTTTGCTGCTGTAAGGTGAGTTTTATTAATTAGACAGCTGAGTAGTTTGCTGGACCACTCCGAGGCCCAATCAACGGCTGTTGAGAGCTACGGTTGGTTGGCCGCTGCAGTCAAGCTTACATTGTTCAACAAATTCATTGTTGCACAATTCACATTGAAAAAATCAAAGATGCAAGAGAAATATCATTTTGTTTTAAGCCGCAACACGAAAATCACCGTTAAAACTCGCTCGAATCTTTGAATTTCGATCGAACAAAGCTCTACAGACAAATTCAGCCTCTAGAAACAAAGTTTTTGGCCGTTTAAAGCAAAACGAAAAAGGCCTTATTATGCGGCAAATTTAAAGGTCGGAACCTGTAATATCTCCCGAGCGGCCAATCGTTCCCTCCACTGCAACGCAGGCGCCTGCGAGCGAATCCTCTAAAGACAGACTATTTCTTTTTGCCATCGGGGAATATCAGGGCGGCATTCGCCAAAAGCGAGAATGTGAGAGATTCCTGTCGGTGGAACAAAAGCAATCGTGACAGTCCCGGTAAACTCGACCTCCTACTACCGGTCGCTCTCTGGGCCGCCCGCTAGCCGGGACGGCTGAGAAAACACGGAACAAAAGGAGGCCAGGACGGGATTTTTGTACACGTGTCGCCTTGGCGTCAAATATGCAGTCATGCACGCCAAGTCATCATGATAATGATCGGCTCTCAAATCTCCTTCTGTTTTTTTAACTTTTTACTGTCTCTCTCGCATTCTGGATAAATTTAGCAAGAGAAGCGGTTATAATTGCCCCTTTTGGGGAATAGTTTTTGTATTTTACCAACTGAAAAAGAGTGATTATAAATGAATTAAGAAGCATTTTCTTTACGTGAGAGTTTAGATTTGGAGGCATTTATTCTCCCAAATTCTTCTCGGGGTCTGTATCGTTTAGACTTTCCTATTTTAGAAATTTCTAATGTCGATTGCATTCAAGTATATTTTTAGTCAAATTCATAGAGCATAACACAGTTTAAAGTTAAAATGATATTTTTAGAAAGTATAACTATAAGGAATATAAGTTTTTTTTAATATTATTCGGTTGAAACAAAAATATATATATATATATATATATATTTGTATTTGTCATGTAATACGAGTATGGCTGAAAATTGAGAGTTCATCTTTTTTATAAGTGTATTTATACCAGTACCGAGGTAGTGGTATATCTAATTAATTTGACAATTATTTCATATAATAATAATATCATTATTATTATTATTTTTTTATATTATTATTATTAATTTTTTTTATTGGATTGGGTGTTAAAATTGAGGAGTCTTTATTACTAGATTTATATGCTATTTCATTTTAATGATATGAATTCACAGGTATATTTTTAATGTGGAGTTTAACCGAGTTACATTTAAAGTGATATGAAGATGGAAGATTGAAAGGTGTCTGTTATGCTAAATTCACTTATGACTTGCATTCAAGTGATGTTAACATTAAAGGTTTTTGTATGTTGAATTTACCTATGAGTTGCACTTATGTGATGTGAGAATAGTAAGTGTATTTGTTTTGTCAAATTCATCCTTAACCTATATCCAAGTAATCCAAACAATGAAGGGTATATATTTCTTCAAATTCACCCATGACTTGCATCCAAGACTTTCAATATACAACACACACTTCCTTCGACACATATGCTATTGGATTTAGTGAAGCTCAATGCAAAAAAAAAAGAAAAGCAAATATAAATGTTTTATGAATCCAATACCCAGTTGACCGTGTATATATTTTGTGCCAGATTTGTCCAAAAAAATCTTCAAGGGCTTTGCAATACATATGATACATGGTGTATCTATTATGTCAAATCCATCCAAGACTTGCAAAGCACAATATGGACTTTCTTCGTCTTAGATGTCAACAATGGGGATCTATGCTACCACAATTCATGAAAACTTGTACCTACCCTCTTCCCTTTGCTCTATCAAAGTATCATTTAGGCAAAGTAAATCAAAATGAGAATGGAACCTTAGTAAATGACTTGTCACTCTATAAACTTACCAATAAACCAAAATCATGTTGATACTTTGGTTTTTAAATGCATGCTTGAGATTCACATCATTGCTTTGCGTGCATGCACACAACTTCACCCTCGCGGCACGGATGATGGTGTGTGTGAGATGATATTTTATAACACAATCATATACCAAGGGTTGTTTAGATGTTCATAAGGACTTACGCAAGATAATTCGTTACACATAGGTGTTGAGTATTCACTACTTATCAAGAAATATAGCATCGTGTTGAAATGTATAACTAACATCATTCACTTAGCAAATACATGATCTGACTATTTCAGAAAATCAACATATCAATCTTTTTTTTAAAGAGGAATTAACCCTAATGAAAAAATATGAAAATATCTTACTCATTAACATTTGAAACACTTATTGATTTTTTTTGTATAGATTTATCTTAATTCTAATCTTTAAAATAAATATTTGATTATATAATATATATATGCCATCATTTTACAATATGAATAAGGATTATCTACTTTGTTACATGGGACCTATGGCTATGAAAGGGTAAAATGGGGCCAAGCATGTGTTCACTTTGTAAATGCTTTGATGAGATTAACTTATATCAAAATTTTATTGCAATACCATCATTTTACAATATGAATAAGGAATATCTACTTCGTTACATGGAATCTATGGCGCTGAAAGGGTAAAATGGGGCCAAACATGTGTTCACTTTGTAAATTCTTTGATGATATTAACTTGTATAATTTTATTTCTTGTTCATGCTCCAGCTGATGTGAGGGGGTGGTTGGTTTTAGTAATTTATGGAAAGGTGAAACAATGGACGATTGCTTCTCCATTTGATTCTCGAGGAAGGATTCGAAGGTAGTTCAAGTTCTTCTCTTTCTCATTATGTTGGGTATTTGGGTTGGAAGAAACTCTTGTTTATTTGAGGGGAAATATTTCCTTTATTTAAAGTAGAAACATAGGTTATGCCATTATTTTCACACTATGAGGATTTCTCTAGTGATAAATCTTTTACATAGGTATTTTTTGATGGGGCCTCTTAAGGACATGACTATGTCTTTGGAGTGAGATTATTTTACACGACTCAGACCAACGATTTTTTCACTTCAAAGCTAACATTAGCTAATGCATAAACAATGTTAGAGGTTCTATGGCGCTTTCTTTATGATGACGGCTAAGGGTATTCATTCTTTGTAATTTTATGGAGATTATAAGATGGTGATCAATGTGATAACTACTCATATACAAATTCTAAGCAATAATCTACTTTCTCTTGCTTCACATTTGAAGCATTTTTCTACACAATTTCAAGAGATAAGGTATAATGATGTTTTTAAAGACCATAATTAGGTGGCAGACATGTTATCAATGGAAGCTTTGAACCTATAGGAAAATATTTTTCAGTTGGAAAAATATTAGGATGGACATATTATTACTAGTCAACAATTTTCCTCAATGACTTCTAAGGATTGAGATTACAGACAATTATGTTTATTCTGCTTATGTAAGGATCTATGCAAGTCTTTTTTTTTCCTTTGTTGTTTTTTATGTGGTAGGTCTATGGCCTGACCCTATACTTAGACTACTTAGACTACTTATTGTTTGTGCTTTCAGCACTTGAGGAATGTATTTTTGGTTCCAAATGGAATAATAAAATACGCTATGTTTTGTGGTAAATAAAAGAATATCTCCTTTGTCAAAGGAATTCATAATTTACATTTATTCTTGAAAGAAGTTTATAAAAGCTTAAAGACTCATTTGAATGATATCTTACTAGAAAAATAAAACCATAGTTGTCATTATTTAAATTATGAAGTTGTCATTGAAAGGTATCTTCATAATCAACTTAGAATTGCACTTTGTCTTCTCTATATAAAACATTGTAGTTGCTCTAACAATACTCTCTCACTATTACAATAACTCGTGTTATTTATTTTCCCACATTTGTCCATGACTTGTATATAAGATTTATACTACATGTTACATACCTAAATAATAACAACAATAAATACATAAATATAACACAATACAATATATATAGAAATAGAAACATAATAATAATAACAGCAAACAATAATAATATAATGATATAATATTAATTAGTGAAAAGGTGTAACTCTTTATGAAGAGTTGCATTAGACACCCTTTAAATAACTATATATACAAGAAAGTCTATCTTGTAAATCATATCTATTTTATCAACTCATGGATTATTTGTATTTTAGAAAGTGGAAGTTCGAGAAGTTACAGTAAAATGGTTTTTTACCGTTACACTACATAATAAGAACTTTCTTCAATGTAAATCTTGTGAGGTATGTTTATTTTTTCAATTTCGTCTAAATAAAACTTTAAGAGATTTGCATCACATGTGTTACATTTTGCCAAATTTATATGGAGCTTATATGGTAAAATAAAGATCTCCTTTGGTTTAGATGACATGATTGAGACATCTATTATGTTAAATTTTACTCAACATTTACACCTAAGACTTGCGTAGCATATTGTGAACTTCCTTTATATTAAATGTCTAACATTGAGGAGTATATATTCTACCAAACTTACTTAAAACTTGCACATTAACCCACTTCCCTTTTCTTTACTGAAGCATCATTTAGAAAGGATAAAACATAATGAGAATTGAATGGTAGTGGATGAGTTATCACTCTATAAACCTTTATTTCCAAGGAATACATCATTGGATCCTTCCCTCTTCTTTGAATTATCTATATGGAGGGAAACTCAAACCCTAATCACAACAACCCTGGGTAACCCGAAGGGAATCGATGAAATTTGAACCAATGACCTATAGCTTCCTAGTCAGCAACATGCGTTGGGAAAATGACTTAGTTGAGTTAGCTAAACCTTAGGGATAATCACTTTAAACTTACAAGTAAACCAAAATCATGTTGATACTTAGTTTTTTAAATATGGGCTAAGATTCATATTGCAATTTTGTGCACACACCTTCACCATCCTAATGCGTGAAGTTGTGTTTGTTTGTGTAATTGCATTTTTTTTAGTACAACCATTATGGCTAATCACATGTTCATCCTTATTTTATATGCATTTAAGGAAATTATCACAAATGTTTCCCTACACTTAAACGTTGAGCATCAATTACTTAAAAAGACAAGATATAGCCTTACTAGTGTATGAATTCAACATACCACAATTTTTAGAGAAATTAATATTGACGAGGAAATATCACAATCTCCTCTAAAACAATAATGAAACCTTGAAAATTTGTTTTGTATTAAGTTATTTCAATTTTAACCTTAAACCGATTAGCCTAAAAGTTTGACAATTTCACTCAAAGAGTATATATTTTCCCAACACCAATTCGACGAAATTCGGGATCAATTTTAACCTTAAACCAATTAGCCTAAAAGTTTGACAATTTCACTCAAAGAGTATATATTTTCCCAACACCAATTCAACAAAATTCGGGAAGAAAATTTTAAAATCTCATATAGCAATGTTAAACATGCATAATATGGGTGTCCCTGGGTTTTTTGAGGACGCTGAATCGATCTGTACAATCAAAAAATTGATCCAAACAACACAAATTTCAAATTTCTTAGAATATAAATCGTCAAATTCCAACCAAAACCCGTTGAACCATAAAATCATCAAACATTTTAAACTTCTTCTCAAATATTTAGTAAAACTTTAAATTTAGTTTTTAATAAATTATTTCAAAATTTAATAATTTTTTATTGATTAATAAATTTTCTATTATAATATATATATATATATATTTGAAAGAAATCCTAATTTAAATTTACTCTCACCCATAAAAAGAAATATTATATAAATTTAAAAATCCATTTAAATAATATATTTACAAGATCACAATAATCATCATTATCATTGGAAATATTAATTCATATTACAATAATAATAAATTGCGTTATCACATGAAAAGTGCCGCCTCTCAAATTCTGAATGATTCATTATCACTTTTCTACACTATCTTCCAACTAATTATTACAATATGCTTTTTTAATGTTTTACGTTTCCACTTAGATGTGACATCCTCCCACTTAATTCTCGCCCTTCCTTGGTGGGAAAGAGTATTAACACAAAACTCTTATAGTGTAAGCATTGCAACCATCACAAGTCTGTGGTGTTGGTCAATGTTTCCCTCAATCATTTTCTCATTTTCATCGAAAATAATTAAAAATATTAAAATAATATATAATGTTAATTATATATATATGTTTGATTTAATCTTAATCATATGTTTAATGTTGAAAATTTTGAAATTAAATAAAAATGTTAAAATATTTGGAAAAAAAAAGATAATCTTTTGCAACAAATCAATCATTAAAGTAATAAAATGTTCACTATTTTTGTACTTATTAAGATTATGGTATATTTGAACTTATATATTATCACAAAATAAATGTCACAATTAATGTAAGAGAGTATGCTATCTAGAAAGGGATGAGCCACACATTGAAATACACTATTTAAAAAGTAATGAGTCGCATATATAATAACACATTCTTCACCAAACACATATATAACATCTTTTCTAACAACAATAACACTAATAACAATATCTATTGATGTTATGCTTTGGATTTTTTTATTTATACCATTTTTAC
This sequence comes from Pseudotsuga menziesii, assembly GCA_001517045.1. Lineage (NCBI taxonomy): Eukaryota > Viridiplantae > Streptophyta > Pinopsida > Pinales > Pinaceae > Pseudotsuga > Pseudotsuga menziesii. Next base: position 19,146 of record LPNX011224799.1, read on the forward strand.
TCAAAGATTTGCTAAAATTAAAATATCAATAGTTGAGATTGCATAATCTAAATCAAGATTTTAATGATAATAATTGTAAAATTAAAATATCAATAGTTGAGATTGCATAATCTAAATCAAGATTTTAATGATAATAATTGTAAAATATCTAAATCAATAACATTGAGACAACTATAGATTTAAATGAAAGCTTAACTTTAAAAAAATGTTTAATATATACAAACACAATAAATCCGTTTTATAAATAAATAATAATAACATAACTAACTAAATAAATGTACTCAATAACTTTTTACAATATTTTTTTTCCTAACTTTATTTACACCATCCAAGTATGCTTTCCTCGAGCACGTCTAATGTTTCTTTAGCCATCACAAAATTCATATCAATTCATTATTTCCCCTAAAGTCCTTCAAAGAGTTCCTACATTTCTTCTATTAGCTTTCACATACTTTAATTCCATTATATACCTGTAGATATTCATATATCCAACCCTCAACTGCTTAATAGATCACCAAGAAATCCTTTTCATACTATATTCAAATTCAACAAATTACCTATAATATATGTTATTCTATGCAATTGATATATTCAAAAGAAACACTATCGACAAGGCTCATGATTAAATACAATGGGTGTCCTTTCTTTTACCTCTTCAATGATCCAGTTATCGGGATCCAACTACATAAACTCTGTTTACTTCAACATTTTGCTCTTTATAGACATGGTAGAAAGAAAGGAAGTTCAAAGTTTCTTTATTCGCATAGTTTCTTCATAAACATATATATAAGGAAAAAATTCTCCACAATATTCTCCCCTTTCATCCTCTTGATCACCATGAGTTGAATCACCAAAAAAAATTGTAATTTTGAGACTTCTTATTCGGCACCCAAAGTATGAATTAATTTCAATCTATAAACTCAACCATGTTATTTGACCCTTTGCCAAAAACCACCTTAAATTTTAAAAAATGTGATTCATTTAGTTTTAAAAAAATCACCCCATTAACCTATGAACTTTTTACAACTTATATGGCTCATAACTACATATCTTATTGGGGAAAATGTTTTATAAACCATAGAAATTAAGATTTATGTTAGAGTGAAAAAAGCTTCGAAAATCAAAAAGATGTTTATTTATGTGATGTTAAAATAAATCACTTAATAATTTAAACTTATAAATTAAATTAGATTTTTTTTTAATAATATTTATAATTATTAGTGAATAAAAACATTCATGATGATAAATATATAAATTTAATTTAATGTAAATATACATTAAAAAGTAGTATTTCAAAATTGTATGTGACCAACCCAGTTTTGTTATAGAAATTTTATTTTAAATATTATATCATTTTTGTTGGAGTTATAGTTGTGTTAGATTGATGAGAATTTTGTCATAAAACTTTGTTATTAAAGAGGTTAACCTATTCTAAATCACAAATCATTAATATTTCAATTAAAAAAACTAGATTAAAGTGGAGATTTAACTCATAAAAATAACTCACTAAAAAAATTGAGTTTTTTTTTAACTTATGATCTTACTTATTTCTTAATCACTTTATTTGATAAACATATCATTTAATATCAAAAACCTTTTATCATTTAGTATTTGGAACTTTACCTTATCTAATATTTTAAAGAATTATTTATAAAGACATTTAAGTGCTAATAAAGAAGTTTTAAAAATATTTATAAAAACATTAAATGTTAATAAAAGAGTTTCAACCACACTTTTGAATTATATTTATTGTATTAATAAAGCTTTTTTTTTCTTAAAAAAAATGCATAACTTCATATTATAATGATAATCTAAAAACACAAAATACATCAGTTATAACCTTTTAAACACAAATTATATATATATATATATATATATATATATATATATATATATA
>LPNX011224799.1:21106-37608 GCA_001517045.1 Pseudotsuga menziesii
ATACTCGTAAAACTATTTCCTAATTACGCCGTAGGCGTTTTTCTATCGGAGGTTCTGTTTAAAATCACTGTTCATCTTCGTCGTCGCTCTTTCCAACCATATTTTGCCACGTGTTTTTCTCGATTTTCCATTTAGCAGTTAGCTCTGCACGTGGTCTGGCCTGCGTTCAAGTTTCCTCCATTTTGCAGTAACAGGGTTTCAGGTGGGGACTTTCCTTCGACCTATTCTCATTGCCGCTTGACACAGTCTCACCTACCCACCTTTATCTTGCTGCGTGCTTGAGCCTAGAACAACTGTCTGCCAAGTAAGAATGGGAAACCGCCCAAGATGTACACCTAGTCCACCTACCTATGGGCTTTCATTTTTCATGATGAAATATTTATGACGATTATTGATCTCGACGTGTCGAAGTTGGTCGCACGGTAGCATAGGGGCGAACAATACTCTGCATGCAGCAGAGTATTTAAGGTGACGGCGGTCACATTGTCCGCCGTCGGATCCGTTCCAAAGAGCGATCCGACGGCGGACAGTGCGACCGCCGTCGCATTAAATACTCTGCTGCATGCAAAGTATTGCTCGTCGTAGCATAGGTATTGTTCGATCTTGACGAATGACCTCTCTTATATGTTTCATTACGGAATTGACCAACTTGTGTTCCTTTATGAGTTGGTTGAAAAAGGTCAACAAAATATCTTCATTGTTTTAATATTTTATTATAGCAAATAAGTTATTACTCATCATTTTTGGTGTTTTGCTTAAGGTTGTGTACTATTTGTTATAATGTGAAGAAGTTAAACACTTGGAGGGAGAGTTTGTTACGAAGGCAATTATGTATTATGTATTTAATTTGAATACTTCTTGCTTGTTCTTAAGAAGGGTTGTGTAAGGAGTGGTATTTGGCTTATCACTTGGTTGGGGTGTAAAACAAGTGAGGGTAGGAAGTGTATGCTTAAATGATAGCTTCTCTTGATAAAAAAATATCTAAGTGAATCAATTGCTTGTATGGATACCTTGTCATGGTTTCATCGAGGGGTTTCATCAAGCACTTTTAAGCAAGGCCTAGGGGGAAACCATTCATCAACTCCTGTAAAAAAATAGACACAACCATTTCCCTAGATAAAATTCCTAAAAATTTTGCTTTTTTTGTCGGGGCCTCAGTTGAGTTGAAGAAAGAGTTGCATCGTGGTGTAAGAGGCTTGTTTTTGTTTCCCACATATTATATATCACATCGTGGCATCACATATTTGCATGGCGTGAGTTGAAACATGTGTAGGCATGAATTTGGCGTGAATTAAGGGTGCACAATTCTTGTAAGGAACACATTGTTTGGTCACGAGGAACAAAAGAATGAGAGAGATTTAAAGTGGCTTTAAAGAAGTAACGATTGTGTTGATGAATTATGTAAATGTGCTGGGTGGATAATGGAAAGCTAAGATTCTAAGAAATGATTTTTTCTCAATATGGTAATTCTTCTAGTAGGCATGCGATCTATTCCAATCACTGAACATGTACTTATTTATGCTACAATTCAAGATTAGAAAATCCACTCGTGAATTACTATTAGGATGATAAAAGTTGTTAATGTTTGGTTCATATTCTTAGTTTTTATTACCTAACCGAAGTTGAACTTTTTCAAAATAATTTATACTTCATGTACCATTCGTTTCCCATAGCACTACAAAATACAGACAGAGGGTCAATTACCCAACCACTGACTAGGGTCAATTACCCAACCACATGCATTAAATTAGGTTAACATGTTATAAAACCATCAATAGGTTAAAACATTATTTTTTTTGAAAAATACATTTTTTAATACAATTCTTGGTGTATCACATAGAAATAAACACACTAGTGTATGACATTTCTACATGCATTAACTTTGAGGGATAGCTGAGTTAGTTGTTGTTTCTGAGTCCAAGACCGAAGTAGCCAAGGTCAGAGGTTCAATTCTTTGGTTCCTTCGAGGTTAGGTTACAAATACTGGAGCCGAGAGGGTGAGGCCCCTTCGAGTGCCCTGCCTGAGAATTATTCTCATGTATGTAGCGAACCCTCTATCTTCTAGAGTTGTGAACCACATTAAAAAAACATATTTCTATGTGCATCGAGGTAGGTTAAACATTTTTTTAACAATATTGACCATTTTTTTAAAGCAATTCATGATTGTATGCCTCACATTTCAATAGCATTGGTGCATGACAATACCAAGCACATTGGGGTAGGTTAAAATATTTAAATATATCAATGCATTGAATACCTAAAAATGCACTTGTGCCTCTATATGCAGGGCACATCATTGTAGGATCATATATATATATTACCAAATTGAAAAATTCATTTCTTTGATTGACTTAGTGCTTCACACCCATACACGCATTAATGCTCATTATCCCCTATGGCCACTATGTTTTCCAATGCTCCTCCATCATCCATTTGTTTCCACAATGTACTTGGGTTTGTTTTGGAATTTTCCAAAAGAGACCAAAATGTATATATATATATATATATATAACATGGCATGCCTCCTTTTTTTTTCAACGAAAACTAGAAATATATTTATATTATAAAGCTGAGAATTACAAACGCCCCCAGGGATAAAAAGGATGAAAACAAGGTCCGTGCTAAAAGAAACCATACAGTCCAAGTCTACATCCTACTCAGATATGTAGAGAGTACATCATAACTTTCCATAAACTACCCTAATTCCCCTAACAGAGTAAACTATGATAAACCAGCCACATAACAAAAGACAAAAAAACATATATATAAATAAAAACAGTAATAGAGGACATCATTCCTACATCAAATTTTCTTCCTCAGCTGGTTAGATAGTGGAAACTTCATCCATTATAGAGGTGTCAGTATTCTCATGAGAAGGATCGCAATTCCCTACGTTAAGCTCGTTGATGTCTGGATGCATGTTTTCCAGAATTTCCTTTATTTGAACAAAGCGAAATTCATTCATTTCATTCACATTTATCCCTAGTTCATGATAGGAACACTTCAAATCAATCAAACTCGATGCATCTCCTCATGCTTGATGCTCAACATCCTCTCCATTTCTTTCAGAGCACGATGGATATCCTCAACTTCACCTACTTACACCTAATACACACTTTCCAAATCATCTAAGAAGGAACCCATCCAAGAGATGTCTAGTGCAGTATTCTTGTCCTCATCCAGAACTGCATTCAAAACCTCATATACACACCGTAACATCTTCCTAAAGTCTACCAAAATATATTCCAACCCTTTCTCCTTTGCAAACAAATTATCAACAAATATATTTTCCATGGCTGTGATACTCTCTCAAAAAGAAGGCCTTTCAAGGGTAGCAAACCCTACCCTAATCCTATATCTCCCAATCACATTCATGAGACCAAAGAGGAAAGGAAAACTTCTTAAATAAGCAGGGTTCGACACATATGGAAAACCCTTCAATATTGAGCTCATAATTATCTCGAGATAAATCTCACCTTGAAAACGTGCAAGGAGGATGATGATAATGAATACCAGGTTGGGGAATGTAGAGCTCACACCCATCCACCACCTTTGCAAACCACTTGTCCTTACTTTTAACATAAAAAATTGTCCACATAGCTCTCTATGGTAAACACCATAATTACACTTCATAATCCCATCATTATTCCTCCATTTTGACCTTCACAATTAAATCCCCCCCAAATTGGTCCATGTAATTATTATTCCTTCCCTCATAAATGGGCATTTATTGCAACAAAAGCCCCATTCTACAAAAAAAGGATAAAAAAAACCTAAAATGAGAATGGGTCATAAACCATGGACAAATACCATGGACCAAAAAACTTGGATCATCCTATAAATACATTGTGAAGGTCTCCCCACAAATAACTTTTTTAGTCACTTTTTACTTTTTGACACTTTTTATTCTTCATCCACAATGCTCACCTTTATACCACACCTTTCCACATTTTATGTTGAGTTTAATCCATACACTCCTTGATTCATATTCCCATTGACAAACATAGGTGGAGAAAATCGGAGAACTAGATCGTGGAAGGCACTGGAACACATCCTCAAATTGCCTCAGTAGCCCATTTTTTAAAGGTATGTTGCATTTGTTTATTAAAATTATAAAATCTAAAAAATATTTGTTGTTGTTTGCTTGTAAGTCAAGGTTGAGTATTTCCCTTTCACCATGAACTCTACCTTGAGATCCATTTCATATAAGGTAGGTTCTTTTGCACATAAATGGAGAGAAATCTCCACTACATTTTTGGCGACTCCATTGGCTCGATCCTCTTGGATATTTGATTTTCCAGGTTTTTATTTGATGGTTCGTTTTACTTGGATTCCCCAACCATCACATATCTGAACCCCCGTCGACAGATCCAAACCACTCCATTCACAACACCTACTCCCCCATCCCTAACCGACGTTTTTTCTGGATCACACCTTTTGGACAGAAAGATGCGACTCAGGTCACACTTTTTTTCTCCGATAAGCACGACCAAGGTCGCGCCTTTTTCCCCAATAAGTGCGACTTGGACCCAAAGTCTACATCGCACGTGTTCTTCCTTCCAGAGTGACCCAGGTCGCTCCTGTGACCCTATTTAGTGTGATTTGTTGTGTGAAAACCCATGTTAAGTGCACCTGTGTTTTTGTGTTGTTTTTTAGTCTCGGATGGGGTTGTTTATTTTATCCCAAAATATGATGACATCTGACATAAAGTACGTTCTTATTGGATTGCAATGATGAAAAGTACGATACCTTCTTATTTCTTTAAGCATCGTCGGTTTTTCGACTTCCATCATTGTAGGTTTTTCGACAACACTTTTCGACACTAGTGTGTCAGATTTGCGACACTAGTGTGTCAGATTTGGGATACTAGCTCATCGGATTTGTGACACTAGGGTGTCGGATTTGCGACGACACTTAAAGGTTGATTCGTCGGATTTGTGACAACCTTGGGGAATTTTTCAAATAATATAAAGACATATTTTAAACATTATAAAGCCATCTTTCTAATGGTAAGTAGGTTCATATCATCGGATATTTGATGACTGCCAAATTATATATATAAACATTCTTAAACATTTCAACATGTTTGTTATAGAAGCGATGGACGGTTTGTGGAAATCATGTATTCCTTGACGGACAGTTTGAGGAATTGTTTTAATCTTCGACGGCCAGTTTGGGGAATTTTTTTTTCTTCGACAGATAGTTTGCGTGAATTTTTTTAGTCTTCGACAAACCTCCGTTTAAGAAAATTTTGATGCGTGGAACTTGATTTTTTTAAATTTTCGATAGAAGTTTGTGACAAAATTTCAAATAGCAATATTCCTTATCGAAACAAAGAAAATCGACATTTGCTTGCTAGACTATGGGATGCAGCGAAATGAAGGGGTGATGGGAAATGTTATTGTGCATGTATTCAATGTAAGGGATTTAAGAGGAGAATAACATCAATCAAAACAACCACAAAACATTGTAGGGAACATGGACATGCTGGGGGGGGAATGAATATCGTCCATTTGTAGGTTTAGCATTATAAAAAAAATTATATTTTTTTGCTTTGCTAAATGTATGTATTATTTTAATATTTCCTATATTAACTATTAACTTTTGATGTATTCATGTATTTAAAAGGACATACATCCTACGTCATATCATCCAGAGGAAGTGCTTTTCAGAACAAGTACCGGAGGATCATGGAGTGTCTATGTTTAATGGAGAACAAGTGATTGATCATATTGAAGAAGATGATCATACTGATAACATAGTTGAAGATGATGGTACAAATACATTGATCCATGATTCATATAATGTTAGAATGGATGATGACGATGACAATGATAATGGAAATATTGATGACTTTGATGATGTTCATGATATACCTCTTCTTGATAAGGCATACAAACCCCTGTATGAAAGCTCCAAAACAAATCTTCTCTCTGCTATATTGTTGATAATGAACTTGAAGGTTATGAATGGTCTTTCAAATATATGAATCAAACGGATGCTAAGGTATGTAAAATAATCCATTCACATATATATGATCGTGATAAATTTTATCTTTATTCCTCTAATAATTGTATTGTTAAATCATAATTCAAATTAATACGGATGAAGTGTGTTTTGTTAATATTATTTATATATTATATTAACTCTATTTTTATTTTTATTTGATGTAGCTTGATAGCTAAATTTTTGTTACCACCATCAAATATTTTACCTCTCACATATCGATATTTATCTTCCATCATGAAAGAGATTGGAATCCATTATGAAGCAATTCATGCATGCCTCGATGACCATGTTATATATTATAATCAGCATGAATTTGCAGTAGAATGTCTGGAATTCCATATAAGTAGATATCAAACAAATCAAGTAACAAAAAAGGTGCCTCGCAAGGTTCTTCTTTATATTCCCATCATTCCACGTTTGCAACTATTCAGGTGCAAAAACATAGCGCAATTTATGGATTACCGTGCTAGGAACATAAGTCAAGATGATGTTATTTGAATGACTGCAAATGGTTCTGCATTTAGAGATATGGAGGAAAAGTGGCCTCACTTTAAAGAAGAACCTCATAATCTCAGGATTTCTTTGGAATCATATGGTGTTAATCCATTTGCACAAATGAAATCCATTTACACGGTGTGGCCTATTCTTGTCATCAACAATAACATTCCTCCTGGTTGTGAATAAAGAGGGAGCACATAATGTTTTCTATGATTATTCCAGGTATTTGTGTCTACAACTATTTTATTTCTAATGTAGTTGTGGCATCTCATTTGTCGTATTATGTTTCCTAATGTCAAATATATATTTTTCATTTTACTCTTGTGCATGATTTATATATCTTAATTGTTCTCATAATTATATCTTTTATATGTACTTCAAATCAATCAGGTAAGTACCAAGTCAAAGATATGAATGTATATATCGAACCTCTTATAGACGAGCTACACAAGATATGGAATGGTGTCACTATGTATGATGTATCTAGACCAATATGACAAAGGAAATTTGAATTCCATGCAATGGTTGTATGGACAATACTCGATGCCCCAGGGTTAACCCATTTTTTTGGTTTGTATTTTTAAGTTCCACTTTAATTGCATTTAATTATATGAATTAGTTAATATACTTTGTATATATTTATAATTAACATAGATATTCGATGTAGGTCTTCAAAAAAAAGGTAAATTTGCATGTCCAATTTGCGGTCCAAAGATCAAATCTCGTTGCTCAAAAAGCTTAAGAAAGGAGGTGTTTGATGAGTATAGGCATTTTCTCTCTAAGAATCATAGGTATAGAACAACCAAAAAAAATATTTTCAATGAGAAACAAGAGACTGCATTAAAACCACGGAGAATGACACCTCACCTTTGGAATATGCAATACAATAGAAATCATCAAGTTGGTACGTATGGATCATCGTATATGAATTGTTATGTATTTTAATTTTTATTGTGAGTTGTTTACTATAGTGGCCATAATTGATTTTTGTAATTTAGTTATAAACTAATATTCATGATTTCTTTCGTGATCATGAAGGAATTAATGGGCTTCCACGAGGAATGAAAAGTTATCCTATACAATTCAGCAGGTTGCCCTACTATGAGCACCTACAAATTGTTCATCTGTTTGATACAATGCATAGTGGAAATAATGTGACTAAAACATTATGGCGACTATTGGAGCTAAGGAGTGAAAAAGATAAAATTTTGAAAGTTTGCAAAGACATTCAAGAAGGAAACCATGCAATGAAATACGTCATTCAATTTCATAGCAGCAGAGACCAAATTAATATAAACTCAATTCCATGGATGTTTATGGAGCATCAAAGTAATGTTGTAAAAGAAGTAATGCAAAAAATTAAATTTCCCACAGGATTTTGTGCGAACTTAAATAATATCATAACAAAAAAAGGTGATTTAAGGGGGTCAAAACGCATGATTGGCATGCCTTCATCAAGGTAATTATTATTGTTATGTCTATATTTTTTTTTCATTTTATTGCATAAATTTGTTTTCTTGTTTGTATATTCTTAGTTTTAAAAATGACGTGGTTTGTATATTGATACAGTATGTTCTACCTCTCTCTCTCCCGGACAACTTCGAAAACAATGTCAAACAAGTTATATATAATCTTGGGAAATACATGAGGTAACATCTATCGATTAGTTTCTTGTGCTTAACGTTTCTTTACTTCTTCGTATAATTTATATTCATCTTTTGTGCACTAATTCATGTTATGTAATTTAGTGTTTTTTTTTGTTAATTATAGTTATTGGTTTGTGTCACGTGTATATAGTTGACATATAAAGAAATCCATAAAGAAGATATAAAGTATTGGAGGAGATAAATTCCTCGTCTCATGTGTGAAATGCAGAAGCATCTACCTTCGCCTTTTTTCAATGCACAGGAACACTACCTCATACACCAAGTTGAGGAGATTGAATTGTGTGGATCTGTGCACTCAAGGTCCATGTGGATGGTTGAGAGGCACTTGAAATTTATGAAGGGTTTGGTGAGACAACGAGCATGTGTTGAGGGTTCTATGATGGAAGGATATATGGTATACCAAAACATGTTGTATGTTAGTGAATATCTGCGTAAGTTAGCGTCAAAGCTCAATTTACGTCGCATTTGTGATCTAGACTCCAATAACTATTTTGAAGGGGAGTACTTGAAGGGGAAAGGTAGATCGAGGAAGGTGAAAGGTAATTATAAGATAGTGGATGTTAATTATATCGGACATATTCTAATTGCATATTCAATTTATGGCATCAATTAAAAGAATAAACTTTGTTCCTAAAATTTACATATCTTTTGATTTTTAATGTTTATTGTCATCATGCAGTTACTCGAGAGTGGGATGCAATTCATTTATACATCGCAAACAATCTTGAATAGATGAAGGTATGTATTTAACGATGCGAACAATAGGGTCATGGAATATCATGAGAAGGTGTGGCTTCATTGGTAAAAGCAACACATCGTAATGGAGATACAAATCTTACAGAAAGGGAAATCGATTCCGTATATGGTTTAAAAGATAAGCAAGCAAGCATTTTAATCAATCACTCTAAATCTGTTATTTTGGAAATTACATTTTGATGTACATGTTGTTCTTTTCCATGTATGGTTGTTTAAATATGTAGTTATTCATAAATATTGTATTGTTCTGTAATCATTTGGTGTATTTCTTATTGTAGGTAAAACATCATAAGGCTATGGTATGCAATGGATGTATATATCGCATCAAAAAATTGGATGAAACAAAGAAAACATCAGAATGTGGCATATCTATAGTCTTTGAGGTGACCAATGTTTCATCTAGAAGTGACAGACATCTAGAACTCTCAGAAAATCGATACTACGGGTATCCGGAAGATATTCTACAGTGTGACTTTAAATCCTTCAAGGTAGTTATGTTCGTTGTCAAATGGTACAGGTTACGATTGAATCAACGTGATCCCAATAGAACTATTATTGAACATGATAATGGATTTACCATGGTGAATACAACTTTATTTGAGCCAGGAACAGATCCCTATGTTCTTCCAAGCCAATGTGAACAGGTATTTTACTAGGAGGTTCCAGGTAAAGCGGGTTGGTCATTTGTTGTGAGACACGATCCAAGGGAAAGGATGGTAAATTATAACCTAGACAAAGGTAATGAAGAGGGTAATCTAGAAGAAGAAGACGACGATGAAGAGCATGATCAACATTAGTTATATGATCATGATGATCCAATAGAATATGTCCAAGAATTAGTTGAATCAGATGATGTAGCAAACAATTCCCATGAAGATTATATCAACAATGACATGATGAGCGTAACTAACTTAGATGACGATGATGATATGGCCAATCCTTACAATGTTGACTCTGGATCTGACGATACAGATGATGACTTGGATGAAGAAGATGATGAAATATATTGAAAGGTAAATATTTAATTAGACCTGTGATTTTATCTTATTTTTAAAAAAAGAGTTACTAACATTAATGAGATCATATATTTATAGACAAGAGAATAGGAAAGGCTAAAATAATATTCATCTTCATCATCATCATCATCTTCATCATCATCGTCGTCGTCATCATCATCATCATCTTCATCATCATCATCTCCATCATCATCGTCATCAGCATCAACATCACCATCATCGTCGTCGTTGTTGTCAACATCATCATCGACATCATCATCATCATCATCATGTTCATCATAATCATCTTCGTCATCATCATCATCATCATTATCATTTTTGTCTTCATCATCATGGTCATCATCATGTTGATTATCATCGTCTTCATCATCATGATCATGTTGATCATGATCATCTTGATCATCATCGCCTTCATCATCATCATCATGTTGATCATCATCGTCTTCATTGTCATCATCTTCATCATCATCATCATTATCATCATCATCATCATCATCATAATCACCACCACCACCACCATCATCGTCATTGTCATCATCTTCATCATCATCATCATGACAATCATCCTCATCATCATCATTATCATCATCGCCATCGTCATCATCTTCATCATCATCTTTATCATCATCGTCTTCATCATCATTACCCTCATCACCCTCATCATCATCATCATCATCACCATCATCATGATCATCATCACCATCATCATCATCATGACCCTCATCATCATCATCATCATCATCATCATCATCATCATCATGTTGATCATCATCATCATGATGTTCATCGTCGTCGCCATCATCATCATCATCGTCATCATCGTCATCATCTTCATCGACATCATGACCCTCATCATCATCATGGTCATCATCATCTTCTTCATCATCATCATCATCATCATCATCATCATATCCATCATCATCATCATCAACATCATCATCATATTCGTTGACATCATCATCATCTTCATCTTCATCGTCGTCGTCGTCATCTTCATTGTTGGCGAAGCACACCAACAAAGCTTCGTCGACAGGGGTTCCCACTTTGTCAACACCTTGCAACGCAATCTCCCTGAGCACTAGCCCAGACAGGTTTTACCCTTCCCAACAACATCTGCAGTGCAGACGAGATCTCACCCGAGGCGTTCAAGGGAGAGCTATCAGAACCAAGTTTTCGACAGTGGGAGAGGAGGATATGGGGATCCGATGGAGGGAGCTCATAACTTATTCGATCCTAATACAGTATCAAAATATCGCATCATTATTCATGGACATCATAGTGCATCAAACAGAAACATAGATTGCATTAACTTAAAACCAATAGATCGCATTGATATGGCAGGAAGAGACTAAATTGCATCTATATCATGTCATTCTAACAAAACAGAGTCACAGCATCATAACAGATCTATAACAACAGACAAGAATTGAGCTATACTCATTGCATCATATATTAATCTTGTGCAAATATGCCACATTGCATAATCCTTCTCCAAAACCGGAGACTGCATACATCAGGAAGAAGCCAAGATAAAATCACAATCAAGATAGAAAAGTATCCATAAAATAGATCGCACCAGATCTTATCCCTTACAGTTGCGCATGTAATTACATACAATTGTTCACAATTGCTCATGCACAACATATGCCTCTTTACACAATCCTTCTCCAAAACCGGAGACTACATACATCAGGAAGAAGCTTTGATAGAATCATAGTCCAAAACAAAAAAGTCTCCATAAAACATATTGCACCAGATCTTATCCCTTACTATCGCGCAAGTAATCACATACAATTGTTCACAACTACTCACAACCTACTATCCTCAATTGCCCAAAAATAGATCTATAAATAGACTTATGCCTTTACATCAAGGGTCCATTAATAACTGACTTCTAACCGCTACTGACCTATTGCAACAAAACTTGGCCAAAATATACATAAAATATTCAAAAACGGTTATTTTCTCGCTTATAGCACTAATCTGCCCTTGCCCAGTACTGCGTGAGCTTGCGCAGCTGTCACGATGCTGTGCAACTCACTCACCTCAAACCCCTTGCCAACAGGGCCCCAACACAGTTTTGTGGCTTGCCCTCGAGCCACGTCAAGTCGATAGGGTGTGTGTCGAAGTCTTGTCCTTAAAATCTTCAAATTGTTGCGCAACTTCACGAACCTGCAGTTGGAATTTACTGTCGATACTCTAACAATTGGTCAAAGTTTGTTGGATGAGGTGTTCCTCACTAGCCTTGTTGTCGACCATTTGTCGATTCTCTTGAACGGCCTGAAGCGTGGAAATAGCCTTAACATCCAATTGGCCATCGATTTCTTGGAATTCATCAAGCTGCTCACAACGCTTTTGCTGGTGTTCTTGTGCACGGGAAGCTCGCTGTTGTAGATATTTAGTTTTGCAGCCTGGGTGATCTGCACCATCAGCGGAATTTCCTTCAGCAATGTCGTCAAGGTTGTCAGTTGGCCCTTTGATTCTTACACTTGCACAATTAGTTGATCAAGTTGCTCATCCTGAACAATACTCTGCCAAAACTGTGTGTTCGTCTCCATAATAGTTTTAGCCTCTTGCTCCATAGTCCTGAACTGAGTGGAAATTTCTTCAATGGAGGTCTTGTGCTCCGCAACCTGCTCAGGCGGTGTTGTGCGTTGTACCTAGGCCTGGAGCAGCAAGTTATTGTCCTACAGTTGAACCAGAGTCAGCCCCAATCGCTTGGCCTGCTCAACTGGGGTGAGCCCTGTGGTGTTTAAAAAATGTTCTAGCAGGCATCAGAAATATCCTGCTCAACTTTGTTGCACCTTATGCACAACTATGCCTGTTCAACAATCAGGCGGTCCTGCACCTTCTTGAGTTCAGTAATCTCTTCAGCATCCTTTCGCTACAACTCGACCTGTGTCGCCTTCAGTTGGTTGATTTCTTGTAACTTCTCTTCTGCCAACTGCACACGGACCCGGTGCAGCTCCTCTACTTCCTTTTGCAGCTTCACAGCAGTATTCTGGGCCTCTACATAGCCCTCAGCCAAATATTTTTACCATGCTTCCAAATCCAGTGCGGTGTCATGCTGCAATTCAACCAACGCTAGAGCTGACAGTTTGTTCAGATCCAACGTCATGTTCTGGATCGGGTGCAACTGCTGGTGCATTTCTTCATTGTCGGCATCGATCGCACTCGAGGGAACGTGCACGTTCCTAGCCCAAGGCTCAGTGTTGATCGACGATTTTTCCTACAGCAAATGTCTCACCAATGGTTGCTTGGAAACAATATCAAAAATGGACTCTAATCTACTTCTAACCGCACCAAATTCTTTGTGGTTTGATTTGCGGATTGTCATAGTCGCAGTTGTAGATGAATCCATGATGGCATTGATAAGCCAATGTAGCTAGTCTTCCAGCCCCGATTCGGTACCACTACCTGCCTCGTACTCCTGACGCCATTTGGTGCAAATCTCCTCCCGCATGCATTGTGCTGCATCTTCTGAATCCATCGATGACTCATTGTCGGAGTCATGGGTACTCAATTATGGTGGGGTAGGGTCTTTAGGGACCTTCAGGGGTAGCTCCTTATCTAAATCCTATTGACTCATCGAGACACGCCAGTCCCCCAGCCAATCTTACACAATAGCATCCAACTCTTCTGTGGTGACCTTATAAGGCAATGCTAGCCACTGCCAATCAGGATCCCACCTGGCCTGAATATGAATGGAGTGGGGTCCAATGGAGAACCAAAGGATCTGCTGGTACTTGGCCATGACGTAGGGAGAATATCTAGGAACAGCAACAGCGGCAACCTGCAGTGCTTCCCAATAGATCCAGACCTCAACATCACAGTCTGTTTGGCAACTGGTCTCTTCAACCCACCATAGGTTCTGATAGCACGCACCATAGCAAACCTTGACTGCCTCAACCTCCATTGGTTGGTAGTCCTTCGGTTCCATCCAAGCAACAAGAGCGATGAGAATCAAAAGCCAATTGTAATAAAAAGGCCTCCTAGTCTGAGTAGCAAACACATATTCAAGCAACTGATTCAACAGAAATAAAGACCAATTCATCTGTACCCCCTTAGCACATTCCTGGGCACAGGAGACAACACCCGAATTGCATTGGACTGGTTGATTTCTGCGAACAACCTTGCTGGCCAAAATTATGGCGCCAATGTATACCGTCTGTCAATTAATACTGTCAATGCGATAAGTGCGACCATCTCGTTGTAAACCAAAGTGCTCCTTCAGCTGCTTTGCAATTTTCTTGTTCATATCTCGTCCATGAATATACAGCGTCGGGTCCTCCCTAGCTTCGGCAACCCAGTAATGCTTGCTATCAACTCAACGGTGACAGGGATCGGCGTATTTAGCCAAAGTGTCCCTCCATGGAAGCATGCCAGCAATTGCTTCACACACGCATGTGCTTCATTCAAGCAGCCGAAATGGGGCATATTGATGAGCCCCAGCAACCTCAACTTGGCTAACCCACTGGCCCATGGTTTCGGAATCCGCTGAATGGGGCTACGAGGCACCATGGGGATTGATTCATATGGCTCGTCCTGGACATATTTAAGAAAAAGTAGGTCATGATCGTTCAACTTGATCCTGATCAACGCAGGGATGATGTCGACTGAGCATGTCATCCCTTCGAGCAATGCTAGCAACTTGGGAGGGTACTTCTGATTCTTCAATGGCTTCCATGGATTGGCTCTTGGACACATACGAGTGATGTAACCCAAAATATCATTCACTGAGACACCCCGAGGTTCCGTGGACTCAACAATCCTGATCTCAACGGCCCAATCTATGCAGTGCCTTCTCCGCGGACCTTCACAGACGTGTGAGTTTGCCTCTTCTCTGGTGGTATAGGACTGGGTCTCTGAGTTTTCCTCTTCCACTTCGGAATGGACGATGAACCCATAGGCATGCTCATGATTTCTTCCTCCACAATCGTGGCCCGAACAGGGGACTCATACTCACTCGAAATTTCAATAGTGTCAAGGCCGCTCAGCATCCCTTACCCCTCAAAGCCTGAAACGACGCTTAACAGCTCGAACTACACTTCACTCAACACGATGCTCAATACTCTGCACATAATTCACCTTCTATCTCTGTGCTCACAACTTAATAATGCCATCTAACGCATCTTGCGTTGTGTTTTAGAGCCACCTCCAATCCCAAATCCATCATTACCAAATCTAACTTCATCATTATTTCCAAATCGGGTATTAATGATGCCGAATCCACCGACGATCTTATGCTTCTAATGGTTGGATCATCCATGAATCTAGGTCGCTTCAACAAGCACCACCATATAACCGGTTTAACTACCTGCATTTATTATTTGATTTGACCACCCCACAGCCCAACAACTATCACAAAGGGTCAACTGACTATTGCTAACAATTGGAACCTTGTGCGGCCTCTCCCTCAAGGCTTGCCTTTCGCTACTGAATTAAAATCCTCATTCATTCATTTTTTTCCCAATACTTCATGTGGTGCGCATTGTTGGCCCCGTTCTATAGGGCTTAAAGCGACTCCTGTTGATGAGTTTCGACAACATTTCGCCATCTAACTGTTGTAACTAAACTGCACCGCCAGATATAATGGATTGAACAAGATAGGGACCTAACCAGTGCATTTGTAACCTACCTTGATGTTTGATGAACTTACTGTTGTATAAGAGCACCAAATATCCTGTCGCAAACTGTTATGCTTAGTATGGCAATCATACCATGCCTTCTGTCGATGCTTCGCAACATGTTGGTGGAAGGCTATAATGAAACAATCTTCTTCAAGCTGAATCAACTGCACAGCATGTTCTTCTAATGTCGTTGCATCATCCATACCCATTGATACGGCAATGCGCAAGTTGGGAACAATATACTCCATAAGCATGACTTCCTCTTGCCCATACACCAACTTAAATGGTGTCTGAACTGTTAGCCATTTTCAAGTAGTGCGATAGGCCCATAGAACTACAGGAATTTTTAAGTCCCAGTCATCGTGGGTATCATTACATGCCTTGGTCCGCGTTGTCTCCAAAATTTTGTTGAAGGCCTCAATGGTACCATTTTCCTACAGATGGTAGGTTGTACTCTTCTTATGTTGTATCTAGAGCTCTTTAGTTAGCACTTTTACTGTCTTGTTGACAAAGTGACTTCTCTGGTCACTCATCAGCATTCTAGGACACCCAAAACACATCACAATGTTCTCAAAACCTGATAGGTAATAACTCCCGATTCAATTCTATTCATGGATAATGCATTCATTTATACATTACATGTGGTGGTTGAGCTTCATCAGCCTTTTCACCTTCCTATGTAATTGTTCAGCTTCCTACATAACTATTCTTTATTTATTTACAATATATAATCCTGACGAATTATATTCTAACAATCCCCCTCTTAATCCGAAGGGGTGTTCGTAAGTCCGAGCATGTTTCTGAATCTTTCAAACTTTTCTCATCCGAGCGCTTTGGTGAAGATGTCTGCAATTTGATCATTTGTGGAACAATGTCGAAGATGGACTGTCTTGGCCTCTACATGATGTCGAATCAAATGATACTTT
>LPNX011224799.1:37751-123537 GCA_001517045.1 Pseudotsuga menziesii
TCAAAATTTGTTTAGTAGTTCTCCAACATATTTTTTCTGGGATAGGAATATGTACTTAGGATGTTGAGTGACTTCAATTCCTAAGTAACAGTGGAGATGTCCCATATCTGTCATTTCAAAGATCTTTTTCAAATCTTTCTTTATGGATGCTATATAGTTCTCATTGTTCCCTGTCATCAAAATATCATCTACGTACACCACAAGATACACAACAGATCTCCCAACTTTCTTTATAAACAGTGTTGCATCATCAAGATCAAAATGTTTGAAATTTAACTTCAAAAGATGCTCGGTTAACTTTTCATACCATGCGCGAGGCGCTTGTTTTATGCCATACAAGCATTTGACAAGCTTGCATGCCTTTTGTTCTTTTCCTTTCACAACAAAGCCTTCTGGATGAGACATGAAGACATTCTCTTTCAAGTCTCCATTCAAGAAAGCAGTCTTCACATCCATTTGATGAACTTTCCACCCTTTCTGAGCAGCTAAAGAGAGTAAGGTACGGATGGTAGCCCATTTTGCTGTAGGAGAAAAGGTTCCTTCATAGTCAATTCCTTCCTTCTGTGCATAGCCTTTTGCTACAAGCCTCGCTTTGTGCTTGTCAAGTGAACCATCTGATCTGTATTTGTTCTTGTACACCCACTTGCAGCCAATTGGTTTGGTTCCAACTGGAGGGTCAACCAGCTTCCAAGTTCCATTCTTCATGAGTGCATCATACTCATCCTGCATAGCTTCTTTCCACTCAGCTCGAGTAGAATCTTCTTCAAAGGAAGTTGGTTCAAAGTTAGCAGATAAATTAAATTCACAATCAAATGATACATCCATGTCATCACCTGAATTATCCGCTTCTCCTCCATGTCTTTTCGAACTTCTCATTCCCGTCTTTCCAACTTCATCCGGATGGACACCTTCAAGTGTCTTTGTGGCCCATTTAGGAATCTTCCGTGAAGGTCTTGGTTGATCAGCTGGTGGTGTTTCATCATTGATTGAGAGTCTTTCAATTCTCTCAATCACATCATCAAGTTGAATCTCTTGATTAGGTGAAGTAGCAGGAACTTCTTCATGCAGGGGAGTTGGTGCTTCATATGGAAATTCCAAAGGTTGATCCAGAATAGGAATCCCCCCTTCAAGGTTTGGAATTTCATATTCATTTTCAGAATATGTCTTTGGATGAGGATATTTTTCCAAATGATCAAGCTGTCTCTCAATGGACTGGTCATTTTTATTAGTCTCAAGAAAAATGACATCTCTGGAAATAACAAACTTCTTGTTTACCTCATCATACAGATGGTATGCCTTGGAGTACTCTTCGTACCCCAGGAAAATTCATTTTCTGCTTCGAGCACCAAGCTTGTTTCTTTGCTCCTTTGGAATCAAGGCATAACAGGTGGAACCAAAAACTCTGAAATGCCTGACTGAAGGGAGATGGCCAAACCACATTTCATGTGGAGTCTTGTTATCAAGAGCATTTGAGGGACTTCTGTTTCTCAAATAGGCTGCACATTTTACTGCATCACCCCAAAACATTAGTTTTACATTCTCAAAAAACATCATTGAGCGAACCATATTCATTATGGTTCTGTTCATTCTTTCTGCTACACCGTCTTGTTGAGGATTGTGGGGAATGGTAGTTTGATGTGCAATTCCATGTTGGCGAAGATAATCTTCAAAAGCATTTGAAGTGTATTCTTTCCCATTGTCAGTACGAAGTGTACCAATTTTTTATTGTGCTTGTTTTTCTATCAATGCATGAAAGTCTTTGAATGTTTGAAATGCTTCTGATTTTGTCTTTAAATAGTAAATCCAGCACATTCTTGAGTAGTCATCAACAAATGTCATAAAATACTTATTCCCATTTGCTGAAGGTGTTGGCATTGGGACACATAAATCAGAATGCACTAATTCTAATTTCCTACTTGCTCTGAAATTAGATTCATGGAATGGCAGCTTACTATGTTTCCCTAATATACATGCATCACATTTCTTCTTCTCTTTGGGAATGGTCGGCAAACCAAATACACCATTCTTTCTCAACAAACGAAGACTGTTATAATTTAGATGACCAAATCTTGCATGCCACAATGAACTAGATGACAAATTACCTTCTCCATGCTGAGAGAGGTAGGCATAGTTCTGAACTCTTGCAGATGAACCCTTTAGCTTCAGCAGCTTCCCATCTCCGTATCCAGTCATGATGACTTGGTTGTCAGAGGAATTTCTTATTTCTACGATTCCATCAAACATGTGGATGGAATGGCCTCGTTGTCGAATCTCCACCAAGGACAGCATGCTTCTTTGCAACTCTGGAAGATAAAGAACATTCTTCAACAAGAAATCAGGGAATCCCGGCATCTTCAGTTGAATGGTGCCCATTCCCTTTGGTTTAAGACTTGACTTATCTGCAAAGTACACTATGCCATTTATTGTTTCATTAAGTTCTTCAAAACAGTCTTTTCTAAAATTCATGTGTGATGTTGCACCAGTATCAAGTAGCCAACAATATTTGTAAGATGAAAGTGAAGTCATTTCATTAATTCCAAGATTACAATGTGCAACAATACAATGAGCAGAATCAAAAGATTTACTAGCATCTTGGTTTTTATTATCATCTTTCTTCTGGTTATGCTTGTCTTTGATGGAGTCCCACGAATCCCAACACTGATCTGATGTGTTTCCAATCTTTCCACAACGCTTGCACTGCAAATTTGATCTTTTACTGAAGTTGTTTCTGCCCCCTCTTCCTTTGAAATTTCTTCTTCCTCATCCTCTCTTGCTGCAATCTCCCTTGGAAGGGTCTTTGGACCGATTCTTTGTTTTCTGAAAAAAGTAAAGGGATTCTTCAACATGCTCGCTTGATTTCTTGATCTTTCTAGACCATTTTGGATATATTTCCTTGCCAGTGAGGACATCACCAACAATAGATGCAAAATTGTGCATCTTCAATCTGGAACTTGCAACTTACATAATACTTGAAAAATATGGGATGCAGGTTTAGATGCCTGCTCCTTTACAAATTATAATATGATTATGTAGCCTATACAAATAATTTTGCAGCTTATCAAATAATTTTGCAGCTTATCAATAGCTCTATATCATTAATTCTAGAGTGCTATTACATGAAAATTATATTTCAAATACAATAATACATCAACAAAATATCTTGTAGTAGACTTGTTTGTAGTAGCACAATGTGGACTCTTCAATGGAAGGTTGTATATTTGATGAAGTCACAACACTCTTCAAGCAGTCTTCATCAACAACTGCAGCAATGGTCTCATCCAAAAATAACAAGCTCCAAATGTCATATTCAGTGTGCACTTGAAAAAAAACATAAATATTCTTCAAAATGTGGATTCAAGTATAACCAGGGTGCAAACCATTTCATTTCCTAATCAAAAATATTTAATCCAAAACAAAACGAAGACATCTTGCAACCATCTCTCTTTGGCATCATAGTGAACAGAATCTATCTTGAGCAAGCTATGAATCTAAGCATCAGCAAACCCAAGTTCAGAAAGCTTCAGGTGAGCTTCTACATAGTCAGCAAAGAAAGCACCTTCATCCTATGTATACTTCTGAACATAAACTGCAAAACTGGGATAAAAAAGTAGTGCCTTATCAGATGGCAACTGAAGCATATATACTCAAGCTTCAATACGTAGATTCAAAGCTCACAGCTCAGCATATATACTCAGGATCCAATACGCAGATTCACGCAGTCTTCAACATTATATCTCCCAGGTGGTCTTCAATGCAGTATTCAACGTGTTCACTCAAAAAATTAGGGTTTCCACCCTAGAGAGGACCCACCAGTCTTCAGCAAGAAGACTTCAATCTCCACGTGGTCTAAGGAGGCATGAATCTTCCAGCTACACAACGTCTCTTTCCACCAACTTGTAGCAGCCAAATAGTAAAACGCTTTCAATCTTTAACACAGAGATCGCATCTTCTTCAGAAAGGGCAGACGCATTCTTATCAACACATTTGAATGAGGGCACGATTCTTAGATGGGCTCTCTCAGATTTTGCACATGGCTCTCATTCAGCTCATATATACGAGCTCAAGTAAAGACCTCAACAGGCTCGCAGCTTGTATCAGTTTCTTAAATCTTTGGCAGTAGATCAATCCATAAAGGCATAGTCAAGCACGCAGCAGTTCGTTCTCAGCCTTTCAAACTACACATTCAAAATGTTGAATGCAGTGCATTACTCTCACGCTGAGGTGACTAATGGTTCCTTGTTGGTTTATTGAACACAGTATGATGGAGAGAGCTCACATGGAAGGGAAGTAAGGAAATTATGAACTGGAGGTCATGATTTATGGTTTTTGACAGTCACAAAGAACTCAGACCCAACGCAGTTCAAGATCATGGGTGGAGGAGACCGCAACATCCAAGTCTGTACATGGAGTGCGTACTCATAGCAGTAGATTGGAAATACGATGAGATAGTTTAGAAACTCGTAGCACTAGGATGCATGAAACGGTGATAAAGAGAATGCATCTCCAAAATTAGGGTTAGGCAAACATATGACCAAGAATTCAGTCATTCGGGCTGTCGAAGACCATGCAACTAATTGAGGGAGTAAATAATGCAGCAGTTATCAAAATGTAGGATCAAAGGATCTCTCGTACCTCAAATTAGACCCGTTGCAGAATAACGCAGTATGAATGCGCGTAGGCTGGCAGGAGAAACGACCAAGGTCTAATAACGCAAGCAGAATGGCAGGCATGCAATGCAGCCAGAAGTTATGGCAGGCATCCAAGCTCTGATACCACTGATAGGTATTATAACTCCCGATTCAATTCTATTCATGGCTAATGCATTCATTTATACATTACATGTGGTGGTTGAGCTTCATCAGCCTTTTCACCTTCCTATGTAACTGTTCAGCTTCTTACATAACTATTCTTTATTTATTTACAATATATAATCCCGACGGATTATATTCTAACAAAAATAAACCAAGCTGCTATCGCAGTGGTTCAATCAACGACTGGTGCAGCTTTCTCTCACTGATTCAGGTAGTCAATGGCAATAATAATATAGCAGGAACCCGTGCGCTTACCTGGCGTATTGATAGGACCCACAAAGTCAACAACCCATTTATCAAGCGGTTGTAGAGTCAACTGCGGCACCAGTGGCATCTCATCCCTCCGTGATGGTTTACCAACCCATTGGTAGACATCATAGCTCCTTGCATAGTTTGCGGCATCATTATGCAATGTGGGTCACCATATCCTAGCACGCAACACTTTTCGTGTAGTAGCGCGGCCTCCATAGTGACCTCCCGCGATTCCTGCATGCGCTTCTTCGAGAATGGGACCTTGCTCATGCGGTAAGATGCACCATCGCAATAGTTCATTTGGTCCATGTTTATATAGTTGTCCATCAATTAGTTGAAAATCAAAGGCTTTTACAACCAGCTACTTCTTTTGGCTAATCCACATGTATGCTGGGGCGACACCAGTAGATAAAAATTGAACAATGGGTGCATAGTGATCATCTGCGACTTCAAATTGGAACAATTGTGCATCTAGAAAGCCATCATCAATATTGGTTGGTTCTTCAACATTCTCAACATGTGACAGATGATCCGGGCCAGCATTCAACCATCATGGCTTTACCACTATTTCAAAATCAAACTCTTGGAACAAAATCAACAACCTGCAGATTCTCCCCCCCAACACAGGCTTATTGACTAGGTATTGCAAAGCAAAATGATCAGTGAAAATCTTGAAGTGTCCACCCAAAAAATAGTGCCTGAATTTTTGCAGAGCATAAACCATCTCCAGGCCTTCCCTTTCAGTTGTGGTATAATTTCGTTCAGCAAATGATAACTTTCTAATGGCATATGCTATTGGATGATCCAAGTCGCCTTCACCTGGCTACATAAGAAAAACCCCTAGCACAGTAGAAGAAGCATCAACATGCACATGGAATTCTTTATTCCAATCAGGAAAAACCAATATTGGTGCAGAGGCCATCTTGGCCTTCAGGATGTTGAATCTTCCTTGACATTTTGGAGTCCATTCAAACACATCGTCTTTCTTGAACAGCTTTTCCATGGGAGCGGTAATCACAGTGTATCCCCCAATAAACTTGCGGTAGTATCCCGTATGTCCCGGTGTTTCTCAGAGGATATTTACATTCGTTGGCGGTGGTAAACTGAGGATTAGCGTAATCTTCCCCGGATCAACCAACATACCTTCTTTGCATACAATGTGCCCAAGTAGTATGCCAAAGGGTGCACAGAAAATACATTTTTTTGAATTCAATGCAATCTGATGTGGTCTACATCATTCCAGCATCAGTCGCAGATTGTCTAGATGGTCTTTAACCAAGACATAGATGGTCCAGTCATCCATATATACCTGCAGGAATTTTTGAATAAAATCTTTAAATACAGCGACAACTACGCGGAAGAATATAGCAGGTGCATTCTTCATCCCAAATGGCATGACGCTATATTGGAAACAACCCCACTCCGTGACAAATGTAGTGTTATGGTGATCCTCCTTCGCAATCCTGATCTGGTGGTATCCCGAAAAGCCATCTCTGAATGAATATACCTCATGGCTGCCTACACCTTCTAGGACTCCATTTGTAAAAGGGGTCAGGAACGGATCATGCACACATGCATCATTCAACTTTCTCAGATCGACATAAATGTGGATTTCTCCAGTCTTCTTATCTTGGACCACCATCGGGCTTATCCACTCTGATTCTTCTAGAGGTTCGATGATCCCATCATCGAGCATCCTATCGATCTCAGCTTTCATGTGATCCTTGTATTGCGGGTTCAGTCTATACGGCCTCTGGTGTACTGGTTTTGCATCTGGATTAAGTGGAATCTTCATTTCCCCCAAGTCGCCAATTATTCCCTTCATTTCTGAAAATCGTGTTGGCAAAAGGTCCTGGAAATCATGCAATAGATCGGTGACTTTGGCCATCATCTCCTCGCCCCAATAGTCTCTGACATTAGAAATTTCAGATTTTCTGCCGACCCAATGTTAACTTTCCGAATCCTCAATGGTTGGTTCATCGAGTCCGTTGGTATGTCAGGAGTTGCGACACCGTGGCTTCCTTCGGACTCTACAATATTAACATTTCGCATCTCATCATCGTCTTCAGGTTCCCCAAACAAGTTGTAGCACATCATCATGGATTGGATGGAGCAATTTGCAATGAGGATCAATGGGGTATGCAACATGGATGAATTTTAGTACTACATCGTGAATAATGTGCAAAGTGTTACATACCTCGGGGTTGGAGTCCTGGAATTTAAAAATTTGCACAAAGCAAACTAAAAAATCCTCCCAAGTGGTAATGGTTCTACGCAATTATGCTGCCACATACCAAGATCTTGGCATCTCTTCTAGAGTATGAACAAAAGCATGAACTCACTCATCTCTAGGCCACGATGTCCATAACGTCTGACATTCAATCAAATGACTGGTGGGGTCATTTCATCCATCATATCTCCCAGCATGATAGACCTCTACATCACCAAAATGGACCATCATCAATCTGTGGCATTGCTCCCAGTCATGGATCATCTGTTTATGCATCGCCCACCATCTAGCTAGAGTAGCCTTCAATGCTACATCAAGGGTCAGTATCCTTTGTGGTTCAAGCACTTTCTCTTCAAATTCTTGAAAGAACTCAGATAGTCCCAGCATGCTTTCATAGATGGGCAACTCGAGAGTCTCAGTCGCAACATGTCGGAGAGACTGTGTAATCAACCCGCATTTTCTTAATGATACCTCATGCAACCGATTCTACCAATTTTCTAGAGCATCGTCAAAGTTGGAGGACGCAGAACTTGCACTGCGCCATCCAAGTTCGCGATTGATAGTAGGTTGGATATGGTCCTCGGAGATGTTATAAGCATGATCTCAACTTCTTCCGACTTCATCCTTTACTGGTTCGATATATCGTCGTCCTTCCTGAGGGTCCATAGGAGAAATGACCTTGACATCCTGGTTTTCAAATGTCATAACATGTTTTTTGAAGTTGATAACTGCCATGCTATCATTATCCCATCCAATTCCTAGCAGTGCAGGATAGGAACCACCATCTCCTACCACTTCTATTACGTCAAAGTCAACACATGTTTTCATACCTTCAATGTCGACAACCAAGTTTGAAACACGACCAACGGGCTGAACCTTCACCCGGTTTGCTAAACGCAGCTGTACCGGCGACCATCCCAACATTGGCTTTCCCATCAATTTCTGGGTTTTCTTTGTTAGGATGTTTACATATGACCGAGTCAGCCTCATAATCTCCAATCTAGACATTCATCCTCATCTCCTTGTCGGTCTTCCTTTTTTGCAAGGAATTCACAGCGGAATCCTTCACTGTCTTATCCAAGAGGTGCAATAATGCCTCAAGCTCGACAAGGGCATTCAAGTCCCTCACCAGCAATAGATAGCTCTCAAATAAATTGCGCAGGGTACCATACTACCATGATGGTCCTGCCTCTGCAGATGGATTGAAAGCAAATGGCAAATTAACAATTGGTAACTTACCCGAATTTCTCCCGATTTCGTTTCTTGCATCAAAGAAGGTATCTTTCTTTGTCATAATATCAAATGCTACCTTCTTCTTACTAGGGAGACAAACTTGTAGCTATGTTCCATCATCTCCAGTTGTCGCACCAACGCGAGTGACAATCCAAACCCCGACATCCTTCATCCATGGCTCGACCTGAATAGTAGCAACTGTCGATCCCTAGTTCAAAGGCAGGTTCTGATTCAATGGTTGATTCATCGGTTGGTTCTACGTCTGAGGCAGGTTCTGAGCCTACAGTGGGACCTAGTTTTGCATTATCGATTGGTTCAGTACTTGGAATGTAGGCTGATTCTAATTCTACGCATTATGTAACTGAGGAATTTGTCCTGCCTGCCATTTTGCAATCAACTAAAGGAAACTTTCAACATTATGATCACTAGTTTCATAGTATGTGCACTGCACATGATGGCACTCCCTCTAGTAATGCCCAAATACCCCACAAGTATAGCACTAGACTGATTCACGACCTCGTCCTCCCCCACGATCAAATCCTCCTCCTCAGACTCCTCCTTGTTGAAACTATGGTTGGGCCATTTGCTGTTCCGGTGGGTTAGGTTGTTGTTGAACATATTATGGCTAGTTATACTACGATCGTGGTGCTTGGTTATATTGTGGTTGTACCACCATTTGCGGCTGTGGTGAAAACTACAGGTGCACCATAAACTGTTGTTGTGGTTGTGCTGGGACAAACTGCAACGGAAGTGGTGGTGTATAAGGTACCTGTGCTACTAGTTGTACTACTTGCGGCTGTGCTGGCGTTGTCTAGGAGTCCTCTCCTTTCACAAAGTATGAATCATATATCATTTCCTGGAGAAAATCATAAGCGCGGCACTTTTTGTCATCATGTCCAACTGACCGACAAAATGTACAGTACAAACTTTCCGCCTTGGTAACCATATTCTACATATAATCATAGTTCTCTTGTCGATGCCCATAGACCTGGAAAATGCAACACCATGGTGTGCCAACACCACTCAACAGGCTTGGGGCTCCTGACAGCAAATAGTTCCGAAATGTCAGACAGGTATCCTTGGTATGTCCGCTTCATGGAAATCATGGCTGCACCAAAGATCATCACATATTCCTTAGCCTTTTTTATGTCTTGCAATTGCAGCGTTAAATTGGCCAACTGTGCCTGAATCTAATTCATTCCAACAGCGGTTTCCCCTACTGGTGATGCCTCCAATTTCATCGCGGTCTCCAAAGCCTCGCTCTGCATCGCAATCTTTTTCTGCATTAATGGTTGTCGAATATGCAAGACAAGCACTGCAATAAACCATTCTTTATGCTGAACATCGCTCATCTAAAAAATGACCCAAGCCATTAATGTCTTAAATCGTTGATCAAAATCCCAAATTGTTTCATTGGGGAATTGTTTGATCTCTTTCAATTTAGTAATGTACTGAGCTTTGGACTTCGACTTCTTGAATTCCTCAAATAGCCCTATTTTGATCTCGTCCAGTGGTTTTGTAGTACCTCACTGAGGCACCCATGTGAATCTCATAAACCATTCCAATGTTCGTCCCCTCAAAGTAGTGGCTAGCTGGCTTTTCTTGGCCTCATAATCAATAGTTTGTCGAGCAATCTAGATCGCTTCACATGAGAACCAGTACTACTCTAGATCATCTGTGCCATTTCCATTGAATATTGGCAACTTCATTTCATCTCCCGCCATTCTGGACCTTCTTCCTCCTATTGGTGCTCTATTACTAAACTATTGCAGACACATCACGCAAGTCGATGTAGAATGCGCGTTCCTTCCTTGTGGTGGAGTAGTGCGCGTAGGAGTAGACACGTTACTGCTAGGGTTCAATCTTGTCATTCTTCCAAGTGTAGCCTAGGCCTATATTTCCTCATCGTGACAAAAAAGTCGCTTCGTCCCGTGTGTTTTTTCTTCATAGTATTGCACTTCAACTTCAGCAGGACCTTCTCCCATCCTCTACCTCTTTTATCAAAACCTTGCTCCTCCCCTTGTACAACCACTTGTTTCGTCAATGACCTCTACATTCTCACCAGAACTCATGCCCATCTACCCCTTATTCCCTTATTCATTTCCCCCCTTTCTGTCGCAGTGCCTACAACCCCCGCACACTAGATTTCCACTACTCTTGGTCCATATTTAGGATACCCTTTTCACACACTAGTTTCTTAATAAATAGTTGTACTAACAATAAGAACCTTCCACGAGGTCCACTAAAAAACTCCCTTGCCGCATCGCTGAAATATTTATTAGTATCAATAGCAAACTCAGTGATGTATCCTTCTAAGATACTATCCAACCATACCTCAACTTCCAACAATGCCTTGTTGTTGGTTTCTTGCAATGCCTGGATCAATTCTCAGGTCCAGTATGCTGGCTCTCCTCCTTGAAAGTTTGTCTTCCGCTTAGCAAACTTTGCCAACCATTCATGCAAGAGCACGGGGAATTCACAAAAGAACCATTCATGAGGACCGTCGTGGATATATATATCCAACCAGTGGCCCATCGACATATTAGGATTCTGGTTTTTGGCTTCAGCAAACTCCTGCAACTTCAAGTCAAACCATCCCTTGATCTTCGATCAAGTCGGATGCCAGAACATATCCCCCTCCTATTTGCAACTCGGTCCCAGCAATGGAACCATTTGTTGGTGAAGCCCACCAACAAAGCTTCGTCGACAAGGGTTCCCACTTTGTTGATTCCCTATAGTGCAATATCCATGAGCACTAGCCTAGATAGGTTTTACCTTTCCCAGCAACGTCTGCAGAGCAGACGAGGTTTCACCCGAGGTGTTCAAGGGAGAACTGTCAGAACCGAGTTTTCGACAGTGGGAGAGGAGGATATGGGGATCCGATGGAGGGAGCTCATAACTTATTCGATCCTCATACAATATCAAAATATCATAGCATTATTCATATACATCATAGCGCATCAAACAGAAACATAGATTGCATTAACTTAAAACCAACAGATCGCATTGATATGGCAGGAAGAGACTAAATCGCATCTATATCATGTCATTCTAACAAAACAGAGTCACAACATCATAATAGATCTATAACAATAGACAAGAATTGATCTATACTCATCACATCATATATTAATCTTGCATAAATACGCCACATTACATAATCCTTCTCCAAAACCGGAGATTGCATACATTAGGAAGAAGCCCAAATAAAATCATAGTCAAGATAGAAAAGTCTCCATAAAACAGATCGCACCAGATCTTATCCCCTACAATAGTGCATGTAATTACATACAATTGTTCATAATTGCTCATACACAACATATGCCTCTTTACACAATCCTTCTCCAAAACCGGAGACTACATACATCAGGAAGAAGCCCCGATGGAATCATAGTCAAAACAGAAAAGTCTCCATAAAACAGATCACACCAGATCTTATCCCTTACTATCACGCAAGTAATCACATACAATTTTTCACGACTGCTCACACCCTACTATCCTCAATTTCCCCAAAATAGATCTATAAATAGGCTTATGCCTTTACATCAAGGGTCCACTAATAACTGACTTCTAACTGCTACTAACCTATTGCAACAAAACTTGGTCAAAATATACATAAAATATTCAAAAATAGTTATTTTCCCGCTTATCGCGCCAATCTGCCCTTGCGCGGTACCCCGTGAGCTTGCGCAGCTGCCATGACACTTCGTAACTCACTCACCCCAAACCCCTTGCCAACATTCATCATCATCATCTTCATCATTTTCATCATCATCATCATCATCATCATCATCATCACCATCATCATCACCATCTTCATCATCATCATCAACATGTTGATCGTCGTCGTCTTCATCATTATGATCATCATGATCATCGTCATTACCAACCCCCTCTGTGTTCCTAAACAGATAAATCATCATCATCATCATCATCATCATCATCATCATGTTCATCATGATCGTCTTCATCATCAGCATCAATATCGTCGCCATCATCATGATCATCATCACCATCATGATCATGATCATCAACATCATCATCATCACCATCATGATCATGATCATCAACATCATCATCATCACCATCACCACCATCATCATCGCCATTACCATCTTCATCATCATCAACATCATCATCATCATTGTCGTTGTCATCATCGTCTTCATCATCCTCATCCCCATCATCATCATCCTCATCATCATCATCATCATCATTGTCATAATCATCATCATCATCATCATCTTCATCACCATCATCCTAATAATCGACATTGACATCCTCATCCTCATCGTATCATCGTCATCTTCATCGTCACCATCATCATCGATAATATTATCATGATGATGAGTAGTATGAGGATAAGGAGTATGAGTATGATGATGACGGAGTATGAGTATGATTTTCTCTTTTGCACAATAATCTACATTTACAGTAACACATATTAGTGTCGGAAAAAATGTTTTCAACTAGGGTTTGATTTATCAAAAAGTCATTCCTCTTTTCCTAGATAAAAATATATAATTTCAATTCAAAAATGCTATGATGTGGCATGAAACTATATAGGTTATGGTAACTTGTCCCGTAATAAGGCCCAATTTAATTGAAAAAGAAATATTAAGGTGACATAGCCATAAAAATGATAAGAGTCCCATTTCCATGTAGACTTAGAAAACAATTAAAGACAACAACTATGTTTGAGGATTTCATGCCTTGTGCATAATGGAGATAAGGGTCATGCCTACAATATCTCTGAATATTATATTCACCCCATAGACGACGGAGAACTCAGTTGGCACAATGCTAGTTCCGCGACTTCTGATTCTGAGGATGCGTTGGAAAATTGGCAAAATCAGATGCATCAGGTGTCCTTTAGGAAGTGTGGATTAATCACGCAGTCATTGCGCCATGTCGCAGTTGATATTGTGGAATTACCCGCATATGAAGGGTTGGACTTTGAAGAAAAGGTCTCAAAACCACAGTGAGTGTTGGCACTAGAGGAAGCACTAAAGGCTACTCCAGTGCACTGGTGGGCAACTCACAAAAAGACAATTACTAGATGGGCCCAGTGTCGACGCTTGATGACAGTTCACTTTGGAAATACAGAGGCATACCATGCCAGGAGGTATGATGGATGGAATGACCCTAGCGGCCATTTGATGGAATGCCAAACATTGTAGGCATTGCAACCAAAGGATGAATGGGTCCATGCCTTTTTTCACACCCTAGACGAAATGCCGAGATCATGGTACATATCAGCAGAGCTACGCAAATAAATAACTACTTGGGAGGAGTTGATTGTTTTTTTTGCGCAGACCTTTAGTTTTGCAGATACCAATCTAGATGCCAATAATGTGCTACAGATCATCCAGGATGTGGTATTGAAGGTGGTTCCAGTTGCATATCCAGTTGATCCACATGCGCACTGTCATCTGCAGTCCATGATGGAATGTTACAACTTGTCTGGCGAACCTGAAGATGACGATAAGCTGTTGAACATTAATATTCCTGAGACAGAAGGTTGTAGGGATTTTGCATTGCCAAATGTTCTAACTTATGCCATGAGTCAGCCATTGAAAATTATAAAGGTTATCATTGGGACAGAAGAGAACCAGAATTTCGCCGGTGTTGAGGACTATTGGGATGAGGAGACCATGGCAAGAATCACGGACCTGCTACATGAATTTTAAGATCCCTTTCCAACTAAGTTCTCAGAGATGAAGGGGATGCTGGGCGATCTTGGAGAGATGAAGATCCTGCTAAAATGAGATGTGAAACCGATGTGACAGAGACCGTATTGCTTAAATCTGCGGTACAAAGAAAGAGTCAAGGTTGAACTCGACCGGATGCTGGAGTCTGGAATCATTGAGTCGGTAGAAGAGTCATAATGGATCAGTCCGATGGTGGTCCAAGATAATAAAAAAATAGGTCAAGTTTGGATCTGTGTTGATTTACAGAAGCTAAATGATGCATGTTTGCATGACCTGTTTTTGACCCCATTCACAGATGAAGTTTTTGAAGGAGTAGGTGGTCAAGAAATGTACTACTTTACAGATGGTTTTTTTGGTTATCACCAGATTAGAATCGTGAAGGAAGATAGACATAAGACAACATTTGTTACAGAGTGGGGCTGCTTCCAATATACAGTGATGCCTTTTGGGTTGAATAATGTGCCTGAAATCTTTTCCTGATTTTTTGTCCCAACATTTAAATATTTCATTCAAAAGTTATTACAAGTCTACATGGATGATTGGACAGTGTATCGCCTAATCAAAGATCATTTGGTGAACCTTCGACTAATGCTGGAAAGGTTATGACATCATCAGATCGCATTGAACTCTTAAAAGCGCATTTTTTGTGCACCATTCGGGATACTGATGCAGGTTGGTGGACAGGCATAGGTGGATGCGGTGGAAGAGGGATGGTGCAGAGGATAGTGCAGGCGGTGAGCAACCAGCATGAGGAGGGTGATGAGCAGTGGGGAGGAGGCGTAGATGATGAGAGGAGGTGGTCGATGGGATCGTGCAAAGGGAGGTAGGTGGGAAGGAAGAATGCTGGCATGATGTGGTGGAGGAGCAGTGGAGCAACGTTGAGGGAGGCACAAAATGACGGTGGATTATGAAAGGGAAAACACATGGATGGGGCCAAATAGAGATTCCATGAGGATGGTCGAGAAAGAGGGAGAAGGTGGAGAGTAATATGGTAGATGAATGGAAGAGGAGAGTAGGGTAAGGGGATAGAAGTAAGAGGTTGTGGGAGGGATGGTAGTGTGGAGATAGAGATGGATGAGTAGGGATGACATGGAGTGAGTGTAACAAAGGAGCTGAAGGATTGAGGAAAAGTTGGATGATGAAGGTCACGTGGAAGGGACTGGAATGGGTGGTAGGAGATGAATGGATGAAGTGGAGGAATGTGATGAGAAGAGAGAAGAATGAAGCAGGTGAGAGGTGGGGAGGATATGAATGGATTTGCAGAAGGTGCGAAGGAGCGGCATGGCTTTGATACCACTTGGTGTAGACATAATTTTTGAACCCACAATGAATCGAAGGAGCCATGAATAATTGATATATTATGACGAATTTTACAATAAGAGAAAAATACCTATTATAGGTCTAAACACACCATTTTAATGGAAAGGTGTGACCCTACGATAAATTTGCATTTAATAATTAAAATATTTTTTCTCTAACTACTTAGATACATAACAGGTGCAAAACCACATATAAAGAAATTCCAAAGTGCGCAAATCCCACTAATACATGGGACACATATACACAAGTGTCCTCTAAAGCACAAACACATGAGAAAAAACCACCAAGGTGTTGAACTAGAGTGTGAAAAAATCCATGTGTTAAATCATGAGAAAATAGACGCCAACGATATATAGAATGAAGTGGTTAGCTTAACCAAGAAGTAAGGAAGTGCGGGCATCATTAATTCAAAGGAACCCCAACGTGTGGATACACTCTTTGAGCAAGAGTAGTATAAATAGACATGAATTGGTTGTGATAAAGTAAACTTGAAGATGAATTTGATATGATTTTCTAAGTAATCAAGATTTGTATTTTTGGGGATCAATGGCTCATTGAACCAAAAAGAAGACATATAGAAAAGATCCGAATGCACAGAAGTGTCGAGGAGGATCAATAGAACTTGCATAGATAAGGAGAGTGCTTAGCATTGAGATATGGGACGGAAGTAACAAGGCAACGAAACATTGTTGAATCATATATCTCAAAGGTTGAAAAGCAAAGGGATCTTTTGCAGATACTTTGAATTTTTGTTGCATAAATTTGCAAAAGACACAGATTAGAGAAAATCACAGATAAGTGCAGAAGCCACAAATCAGAGAAGATCACAAATAGTTGTAGAAGATGCAGATATCCACAGAAGACGTAAATCAATTGTGGATTTGTTATAATATTATATCAACTACACTAGATATCTATCTAAGAAACCAAAAACAAATCAAACATAAGAACTAGAAAGAGAAACGAAGCAAGAGTACACCAGATATACGTGGTTCGCCCAATTGTTCTATGTCCATGGGAAGGTTGTTTTCTATTATCTCTAGAAATATCCTTCAATCTTACAAAGAGAGCACTAATCCCCATACAATATACAAGATATGTATCCAGAATATTCAAGATGTATCATGAGATGATATGATTAGATATGATGATATATGACGATATTTAAAGAGACTCCCTTAACCCTGTTATATACCTAGAGATATGGAGGAATTACTCTCACATATTTCATGTGGGATAATATAATTCTCCCAAATAACACCTCTTTATATAACAATGGATATCAAGAGTATACGTTACCATAATAAATATGGGATATAATGTATTACTCTTCTACATAAGATTGTGGAAAGCTTCCAACATAATACAAAGGCATTGTTACCTTCCAAGGAATATAATATATTCCAACTCTCCCCCTTAATAATGATTGGGAGAAGAGCCCACCCTAACACTAAGGAAGGAATGAGTCATTACTACCCCCCCTTGCTGACAACTTCCCTCATCCCAAGCAAATAAAAAATATGCACATACTTCACTTAAGTCAAGGATTTGGTGAAGATATTAGCTGCCTGCTAATCGATAGGACAATACTCTAGTGAAAGAATACCATCTTCCACAAGACCTTGAATATAATGAGAATCAAGGTCGAGACGCTTCGTATTAGAGTGATATACTGGATTATAATTAAGCTGAATTGCACCATGATTGTCACATTTCAACATAATGGACGATTTTGGAACCAGACCAAGTTCGATAAGAACATGTCATAACCAATATGATTCCTTGGTTGCTCTATACTCTGCTTCACACGAAGATAAAGAAAGATTCTTCACCTTCTTGTTGGACCAAGAAATCGGACTTGGACCAAGTTGAAATACATAACCTGTAGTTAACCATTGATCAAAACTGTCACCTTCCCAATCAGAATCTATATAACTAGACAGTGAAATTTTAGCATTGATCGAATAAAAGACACCATAATGTAATGGCCCCTATAAATATCTAACAATTCTCTTGGTTTCCTGCCAATGACTTCCACGAGGTTTTTGCATGAACCAAGAAACAATACTGACGACAAATAGATATTTGGTTTGTTGTGAGTTAAATATATCAATCTTCCTACGAGTTGACAATAAAGAGTAGCATCAACAAGAGTGGTGCACTCAACAATTAACTTCGCATCGAACTGAAATGGCATTGGAGCAGGTTTACAATCACTCTTATGGAAAGGAGCCAATAAATTTGTCATATACTTAGGATGAGAGAAAAAAATACCATCTTCCATATGCCAGATCTGAAGACCCAAGAAGTAGTGTAATATACCTAGATCCGTCATCTCAAAACTCTTTTGAATATCACTTTTCATATTTTGGATTAAAACAAGTTGCCTGCCGATGATAATAAGATCATCCACATATAAAACAATAATGAGGACATTATCACAAAATTTCTGAACATATAGATTTGGATCAGATATACACCGCTTAAAACTATTAGTCAAGAAATATCCATCAATTTCATCAGACCAAGCCCTAGGTGCTTGTTTGAGACCATAAAAATACTTGTGTAATTTGCATATTAAACTTGGTGATTTAGCAAAAATAAAACTAGGATGTTGTTGCATATAAATGTCTTCATTAAAATCACCATTCAAAAAATCACGTTTAACATCCATTTGGTGTAATTCCCATTTTTAAGATGCAGCAATAGATAAAATGGTTCTTACTGTGTTCATTTTAGCATCAAGAAAAAAAGTTTCATTATAATCAAGTCCTTCAAGTTGGTTAAAACCTTTTGTGACTTATATGGTTCCAAAATCATCCATTATGTTGAAATGTGACAGTTAGGGTGCAATTAATCTTGCTTATAATCCGGTATATCACTCTAAGATGAAGCATATCGACCTTGATGCTCATTATATTCGAGGTATTGTGGAAGATGGTATTCTTTCTCTAGATTATTGTCCTACCAAGCAGCACACCGTCAATATCTTCACCAAATCCTTGACAAAACCAAAGTATGTGCATCTTCGTTATTTTCTTGGGATGAGGGAAGTTGTCATCAAGGGGGAGCAGTAATAGAAAGCAAGTTGATCACTTTTATATAATGAAACTTTTTCTCTTGTTGCTAAAATGAACAAAATAAGAGCCATTGTATCTATTGTTGCATCTTATAAATGGGAATTACACCAAATGGATGTTAAAAGTGTTTTTTTACATGGTGATCTCAATGAATACATTTATATGCAACAACCTCCCAGTTTTATTTATGTTGAATCATCAAGTTTAGTATGCAAATTACACACCGAAGAGATGTGGAAATGGTTATAGTCAATCCAAGAAATTTGATGGTCCAATTCTACCAATGAATGAGGATTAAATGTGGGCGAACGGATACAGATAGTTAATGGGACTTGGATAATGGATAAAGGGAAGGTCCCGATAGGCCACCTTTCCACTAGTGAATTTACCCAGTTTTTTAAGGATTTAAACTCTATAATCGAGTATCGGTTCATGAAAATCTCCGAAAGGACACCTTTCCATATCGAATTTACCACTTTTACAAGGAGTGAGGTACGTTAAGTGACTCTAAAGATCTAATAAAAATATAGAATAAGTTTAATGGCTACGCCCCATTCTAAAGAGACTAGCATTCTAAATTCTATCCCTTGGTAGTGGTAGATATGTCTCATCAGTGGTAGTATATGTCCAGAATTCGTTATAGCCAAGGTTCAAAGAGAGGGCATTCCTGCTCATATCATTCGGGGAGCGTTATTGAGGGTTTGGCATCAAATCAATGCTTGACCACTCATGTTATTCTTTATATGGTCTCAAACAAGCACCTAGGGCTTGGTATGATAAAATTAGATCTTGACTAATGGTTTTAAGTTGTGTATATATGATCCAAATATGTATGTTAAGAAATTTGGTGATAATGTCCTCATTATTGTGGATGATATTATTATCACTGGAATCCAACTTGTTTTAATTCAAAATATCAAAATGTGATCCTCAAAATCATTTTGAGATGATGGATCTTGGTATATTGCTCTACTTATTTATTGGCTCGTTTCCATATGAATGATTTTAAACTTGCTCTTGATTCATTTTTGTCCGGTGTAAAGTTAATTGTTGAGTGTACCACTCCTCTTGTTGATGCTACTTTCTATCGTCAGCTCATAGGCAGCTTGATATATTTAACTCATAGCATACCAAATCTCTATTTTTCCATTAGTATGGTTTCTTGTTTCATGCAGCAACCTCGTGAAAGTCATTGGTAGGAAGCCAAGCGAATTCTAAGATATTTGCAGGTGACATTACATTATGGTGCCTTTTATTCTAGTAGTGGTATAGTTTCACTATCTGGTTATACATATTCTGATTGGGTAGGTGACAATTCTGATCGATGGTTAAGTACTAGTTATATATTTTAACTTGGTTCAGGTCCAATTTCTTGGTCCATCAAGAAGGTGAAGACTCTTTCTTTATCTTCGTCTGAAGCAGAGTATAGAGCATCCAAATAAGCACCTAAAGAAGCAGTTTGGTTACGGCATGTTCTTATCAAGCTTGGTCTGGTTCTAAAATCGTCCATTATGTTGAAATGTGACAATCAAGGTGGAATTCAACTTACTTATAATCTGGTATATCACTCTAAGATGAAGCATATCGACCTTGATGCTCATTATATTCAAGGTTTTGTGGCATATGGTATTCTTTCTATGGAGTATTGTTCTACCAAGCAGCAGGTCGTCAATATCTTCACCAAATCCTTGACAGAAGTGAAGTATGTGCATCTTCTTTCTTTGCTTGGTATGAGGGAAGTTTTCATCAAGGAGGACCAGTAATGACAGGATTCCTTCCTTAGTGTTAGGGTGGGCTCTTCTCCTGGCCATTATTAAGGGGGAGTGTTGCAAAATATTATATTCCTTGGAAGGTAATAGTGTCTTTGTATTATGTTGGAAGTTGTCCACATTCTTATGTAAAAGAGTAATACATTAATATATCCCATATTTATTATGGTAAAGTATACTCTTGATATCCATTGTTATATAAAGAGGTGTTATTTTGGAGAATTATAGTATCCCACATGCAATATGTGAGATTAATTCATCCACATCTATGGGTATAATAGGGTCAAGCGAGTCTCTTTAAATATATATCATCGTATCATCTCATGATACATCTTGAATATTCTAGAGACATATCTTGTATATCGTATTGGGACAAGCGCTCTCATTGTAAGATTGAAGGATATTTTTGGTGATAATGGAAGACAACCTTCTCATGGACGTAGCCCAATTGGGTGAACCACGTATATCTGGTGTACTCCTGCCTCTTTTCTCTTTCTGGTTCTTATGTTTGATATGTTGTTGGTTTCTTAGATAGACATTGTTTCTACTTTGCATTACTAGTAGCATACCTAGGGCCCATGTTAAGGTTGAAATATCAACAACTAAGTGCATAATTCATACTCAACAAAAAGGGTTACATTTTTATCAGAGCTTGGAACGGTTGGATAAATGGGTGGTGGACCCTGGGGACACCAGGTCCCGAATGGATCTTTATCACCACTCTTTGCACCTATGTTGGTCCACGAAATTGTTAATGTGCTCCATGATTGCTGACATAGACAAGATTATAACAGACTTAAGGGAGGAAATGGCATCACTCAAAAAGATGTGAGTGGAGGTTCAGCTATTGCATTCCAAATTTGACATCATGGCTCTTAGGTAAGTGGTAGTTTTTCGATTCGTAGTGTGATACAAAGCTCTACTTAAACAACCCCCCATACCATAATGGATTTGGATTTTGAGGGTTCTAAGGTTGCTAAGGTTCCCACTCCTTGATTTTTCTATTATGATAGGGTCTCATCCATTTTGGTTTTGGATTAAGGAGAGAAACTATGTGCATGCCAATGTTATCGCTTTAATTTCCATTATTATCATCGTTTTTATTAGCACTGCTCATAATAGTTATAAGATTTAGCATAATGACTTAGTTTACAATTACAAACCTTTTAAAAATAATTATAGAATTACCATGTTTGGACAATGAACATGCCCATTCCTTAAACTCTGGATTATACTTAATTACTCTTGATTCAAAAATCAAGGAGGGTTTTGTTATACGGTGAAACGATACTTCTCCGTCCAAGTACTGACACTGAGCTTGTCAGTACACAAAAGGACAGTATGGATAGAAGTAGCCTGAAAGCTATAGATAAAGAGAATCCTTAATGCATGTTAATTCCTTCAGCCTTGCCCATGCTTCTAGATATTTTTGTCTTGCATTTGCAACTTCTCTCATTGCAAGTCGTGAGTCATTCGCGGGTAGTGCTATATGCAACCCATGAATGGATGATCACATGTTGCATTCGTGGGTTTCCTTCACAAGAGTCGCAACTCATTCTTTATTTTCCTTTATATACACCCATTATTACCTTAAGACAAAAAAATAAATAAAACATGATTAAACAGGGATAGTTGGGTTCGAAATCATAACTTCCCCAGCCTCCCTAACCATCCCAGGCCTTGTAACTCCTCCTCATCAACAAGTATAAATAGAGGGGAGGGGTAGAGAAAGGGGGGAGCATAGAAGAAGAGCAAGTTTATGTTGGAGGAATACATTGGAGAAAGGAGCAAGAGAACTCAGTTCCTGGTCAGCAACAGGCTTGTCTTAGACAGGGTGTAATGTTCCCTGCTACTTATGAATAAAGAGTGATTTTATTCCATACGTGTACACGTATTCTTATTATTATGAAATATGAGTTGTGTTGCTATTTATATTTATATGCAATTATAATATTTCTTATATAAAAACTAAGATCTCTGTGGAAATATATCAATCTCTTTTGCAGGTACTGAAGACCTAAAGCTTGTGGAGCATTTGGAGAAAAGGATAAATCTTGGATCAACCTTCATAAACAAGGTACATGTTATTTCTACCATGTTTCTCTAAAATATATCTCTCTAATTTTGTATGTCTACAAGTGAAAATCTTAGTACGTTGGTGACCCTAGGACCTATGTAATAAGGTAGAATCCCTTAAAAACAGAACTAACAACTCGGCTGGGGAGTCTAGCTTGACTTAGGTCATTTCCATTTGAATTTCTAGACCTGTTTTTTCTCTTTAGTTTATGTAGTGATCTACTTATACTTTGCTTTCAGTCAGTTTTATTTTGTGCTCAGGATCCCTGGTTTATTAATTTTTCTTTTGAAAATGTTGAGTACCATTCACGGTTTGTTGTCTATACTGTTGT
This sequence comes from Pseudotsuga menziesii, assembly GCA_001517045.1. Lineage (NCBI taxonomy): Eukaryota > Viridiplantae > Streptophyta > Pinopsida > Pinales > Pinaceae > Pseudotsuga > Pseudotsuga menziesii. The sequence continues at coordinate 60,566 of LPNX011224799.1, forward strand.
GAATATCAAGTGGCATTCACGGGTTGTTGTGGTGACAGTCGTGGCTCATTCGTGGGTTGTTGTTATAACAATTGTGATTTCCCATAGAAGTTATTTAGTTTGCTAGGTTTTGTCCCTGTGTTAAATGTTTTGGCTTCTTTTACACCTGTAAGGTTTCTTCCTTGGCTCATGTTGTTCTGTCACTAAGTACATTTCACTTCTGCGTGTTGTACAAGTTTTTTTTGAGTGAGTTAGGTTTGATTTTTTGTGTGCAATTTGTTTAGGTCTTTCCTTCTTGGCCTTATTGGTTCAAGTGCAACTGTCTCCGTGAATTGTTTGGTTCTATCAATCGTCTAGTACACTTGTCTACATCTAATTGCTTTGGTAGTAGTCTGAATGTGTCACTTTTACCAAGTTTTTGATGTACTTGTCTATAAGGTTGGTAGTTCATCCCAAGTAGGGTTTTAGGTTATCTTTACAGTGCTTGTTAAATATTGTCATTATAAAGCTCTAAACATTTATTTCTTGCATTTATACATATTCAAGTTTATCTAGCTTACTTAGTTGCATTAGTTGCATCAAATTTTGATTTTTTGAAAAGAAAAACAAATAAGGAATTTGTAGTTGCATGGTTAGACCTAGCTTAATATCATTGCATTCTTGTTTTTCCAATATTTTCAAAAAATATAAAAATATAAAAAGTCTTGTGTTTTCAAAGTTATTTAGAAATTTCATTTCTTTCATAAAAATAAAAAAGGAAAAAGGCATCATTAATAGCATTTGTTTTTGAAAAAATATTACATCATATTTGCTTTCAATGTTGAGTCAAAACATTATGAGTTTCACTCTCGCCACCTTTGAGTAATATAAACCTTAAAAGGAACACATAATTTAAAATTTATTAGCAACATTTTTCTTTTTAGGTCCTACATCAACTAGCTTAGGCTAGGTTCTTGGATTAAGGACCTTTTTAACTATACAAGAGCATTTTGAACTCATACTTAGTGGCCAATCGATAGGTAAACCCAAGTTTTCAAGGGATCAACCAGAAATCTCCTCTCACACAGGATTCATGCACGAGTTCATGTGAGGGCTTAGTTGCAGACATACCCCTCCAATACTTCGTCCAAGCTTAAACCAATATTGTTGTGCGTATGGGGGTTCTTTCAATACCACTTTTTGGGCCCCGTGAGGTGATGATGTTGTTACAATTTTGGGCTTAACTAACCTGCCCATGCACATTAATCGAACCTGCCACTATTCCTCCAGAAACTCGTTGTAAGTTTGGTAGTCATAGTATCCAGACATTAGGTTCTTACACTACTGTCAGTGGAAGGTTATTTTCATTGCACCTAGGGTAGACTTGGAAGATACCTCGGTTGACAATGTTGGAGGGTGGATTGGTGATTCAAATGCTTACACAGAGAAAACTCATCATGAGATGCCAAATAACTACTCTCTGATCTTCACTAGTTTTTTCTAGGCCCTAATCATCCCAGATGCTCCTTTGGAAGGTGTATCTATCGCATGTTTGTGTTTGTGATACTTAGGACATTTTTTAGTGTGCTCTGTGGTTTGCTTGTGTTTTAGTTTGACCTTTAGGTGTGTGATCTAAATTTTTAGCTGTGGAGGACCAACCTCCCCATAGGTCTAGAAGGTTGCAAAACCTTCCTCCACTTTCAGCAATGGAGCCTCCACCACCACCTCAAAGGTGGAGACTAGACACAGACGGTTCTTTTGAACCAAAAAGTGTTAGTGAATGCTAGGTGAACCAGAACTTAGGTATAATCATACAGACTTTCCATCAGTAGAGATAGAAGATATGCAAGCTAACAAGTTTGCAGAAAATTATAATACACCTCTCACTTATTTAAGTGATCCTGTGTTAGTTCAAGTTCATCCCTTTGGTTCGTTTGAGTTTGGTGTTCCTTTGATTTTAGGTATGTCTAGTTCAGGAGAAGGCATGTCTACCCCTACCTCAGCCATGATGGCTGGCAGATTCTCTCCTCCACCATTGAGTGCTCCAAGGCCTAATGCATTTGTTGCACCTGTAGTGTTGTTGAACTTTTACACTCCACTTTCTTATAGTGCTCGAATGGTTATTCCCTTAGCACCTTCGAAAATTACTAGTCAGTCTGGTGGGGTGGTTACTAGGATACCCAATGCCCCTTTTACTTCTTCTCCCTTCATGCAAAATACTCAAAGTGTCCCTAATGGGTCCACTTCTTTTGTTCAAGGATTTCCGTGGAAAGGAAGGCATATTCCTCCATACACACCTTACATAGGTCCTTCACCTACTTATGTTGGTGTGTTATCTGGAAACAAAAACCCTTTTACAGGTTTCAATTTGAAAACCTCTAGTCCATTTTCGGCTACTCCATTTGGGGTTTCTCCTTTTTCACTATTCAGTGGGGGGATCCCATCTCCTACTTTTATGACTCTAATTTCGGCTGGAGCTGGCCAAACAGCATATCACACACCGCAGGTTAGTAATCCTTTAGCATTTGGGTGGAACCAATCCCAAAACAATGCTACTACATCACAGTCGGTCGTTGAGGGCAACCCCAGCCTTTCTTTTGGGAGCCCTGGTGCAGGTACTTCCTCACCCCATACTCCTTAATACCAAATTATGGCTAGGCCAAGACTTCCCTTTCTGGCAACTTTAAACCTGTCAAATTTGTCAAAATTGGTGAACAATCTTGTGTGCCATGATGCGAAATGGCCACCTGTTCCAATCAAATTACCTTCATACATTCCAAAGTTTAAAGGGAAAACTATTGAGGACCTAGGTGCTCATATCACAACTTTCCATTTAGGGTGCTCTTCCAAGTCACTAAACGATGATTCCATTCGGTTGAGGCTATTTCAACAAATGCTAACTAGTGTAGCAGAAAAGTGGTACATCGAACTCCCGCTGACCGCATACAATATTTTTCTTGACTTAGAAACCATGTTTTTGAATCACTTTCAAATTCATGTTTAGTATGATGCCGAGACAGACCTTTCGTCAACTTTTCAATAAAATAAGGCCACTCATATATCTAATCACATTCGGGAGTGGAGAAGGAGAAAGAGGCTTATCAAAGCCAACATTCCTCCTAAGTTCTTACTGTAATGGTTCTTGAAATATTTATTGCCTTATATTTCAAAATATGTTTCCACATCAGGAGTGACTGCGAAGGATAAATCCATTCTCAAGGCCCAACAACTAGATTTGATCTATGCTCAATCTAGGATTCTTTACGAGATTATACCTAAGGCTTCGAGGTCTAATCCATACTTTGACAAACCCAAGCCTGGACCCCATGCCGATGATGTGGTGGGTTTAGTAGATACACCCACTATAGAATCACTAGCTAAGCAGCTCCATGAGCTGTCAGTGAAGAAGTCTACAGTGGAGGTAGTCAAGTCTACCGCCCCCTCACCTCAAAATGCTAATGTTTATTCAGCACAGTCTTCCCAAAAGGGAAATCAACAGCCCGGTGGGAAAAATAACAAAGGGAATAAGGGTGAGGGTAACCAAAACAAGCAAAATCCCACAAACAATGCTGAGGGGGGTAAGAAAGAGAAGAAGGTAAAATTTCCTTGCAAGTTGTGCTAAGGAGACCATCTGACCTACAAATTCTCCCTTGATAGATCAAGCACAGAAGTTGCTCAAACAACAACTGGTTGTCCTAAAGTATTTATTTCCCCAAGGACAGAATGCAGCTTCTTGTTCAAAATATGTTGGGGGCACACAAAGTGCTCCTCCTACTGATTATTTTTATATTAATATGGTCTCATCACATACTTTATTATAGACCAGATCCAAAAACTATGAATCAGAGGCTCAACAAAAAGATAAGTAAACTATCGAACCTTCAGCCCCGCTTACAATTTAAAAATTGGTTGAACCTATGCCTAAGATACCTAAAGCTTTCTTTAAGAAGACATTCCATAACCCTAATGTGAGGCATGCTTCGAACTACTCAGTGGTCGAAGATCTAGCCCAAACACCTTATGCAATGTCAGCTTTAGAAGTGCTACATGGTTGTTCTTCTCATTAAGAGGCACTCTTAGCAGCTATAGGCAATATGGACTCTACGAGCCTCATGGCTAAGTTTAATATTTCTGAGGTTAAACCGCACCTGCCATACCATTGGCCTTTTCTATCAATGTCGCCCATGGCGGAAAAACCATTGGACAAACGATGATTGATGAAGGTGCTTTGACATGCGTTATTTCGATTTCATGTTGGAAATATTTGGGATCCCTTGACTTGGTCCCATCAAATAATTTGCTGACTGCTTTAGACAGAAGGCCTTTTTGTCTGCATGGTATCCTGTTAGGTTTCAAAATAAAACTAGCAGGGAAAGCAGTCTCTATTGAAATCGAAGTGGTTAATGCTTCATTGGACTACAATATAATTTTGGGGAGAAGTTGGACATATGCAATGTGTTCCATTCCTTCATCCTTCTTCCGATTCCTCGTGTTTCCATGTGAAGGAAAACCGGTCACAGTTGACCAGTTGAATTATACTCGAAAGGGTCGTTGTTGGGAAAAAGGGCAGACCCGGGTTTAATCCTTTTGTGTCGCACCAACAAAAGACCCACAGTGTTGGCCCTTTCGGCAACAACCTACGCGCAGGTTGCAGTCTCACCCGAAACAGCTATGGGGTGCCGCAGAATCAGGTTTCTGCAAGCAAAGAGGGGGATTACTGTACCTTAGCCTTGAATAACCTTATCTATCAGTAATCACAAAGTTTTACCATTTACTCTCATATAAGTCCGCAGATAGATAGATAACCGTGACTTGCTTAACCCACTACAGGGAATTCACAGCGAAGCTTATTATTTAGCAGTAATCTATATTATCAAATATATTTTTATTAATGCATGAAAGATAACAGAAACAGAAAACAACACAAGAAACCACAACACCGAATATAACGTGGTTCACCCCCAGTGTAGGGGCTACGTCCACCAAACTGCGTTTTATTCAACTTGCTACAAAACTGCAGTTTGATCTGTGCACTCAGCTGCAGATTCCTTCAGTCCTTAAAAGCTGCGCACACAGCTGCAGATCTTTCCTTAATCCTTCTTACAAAACCCTCTACGCACACAGCTGCAGAGGTCGTCCACGCACACAGCTGGGACTTAACCTTCTTTACAAAATCAACCTTAACCTTGCCTTAATCTTCCTTACATCATAAAACCTAACCTATCTTCTTTACATAAGCACTTATTTATACTGCGCATTTTTACAAAACCATGGTCTTAAACCATGGGCACCCAAAAAACCCTAAACCCTGGATTTAAACCACGGGTTTATTACAAAAAAGAGGGGTTTGACTTACCCTAACACCCCTAAGACTATCTTGACCCATAACTCCGCTTACCAACAGCTGCGAAGTTACCACAACTAGTAATCTTTAGGGTACACGCCCCAACAGTCGTTTGGAGACCACTGAGTCTATGGTACCCTTGATTGATCAGTCGCATCCAACTAATGAAAGTTTGGGAGTTTGAATGTATACATCATTGATGGGAATGTTTGATATACCAGCTCCCATAAATTACTTAGGTTCGATCAGTGTTGGGAAGAATATCTCGACGGTTGTGGATAGAACTAGCCATTGGGTCCTCCCTTCACAGGAAGAACATCAAGTGCCCCTATCAACAGCAGCGGTAGCTTATCAATATATATTTGATGATGTTGTTGATTCCATCATGAATCCTCTAGTCTCAGAAGAGTCGGATGAATCCTACTTTCCCGCATGGGCAAAGAACTCTGCATATTATTACGATTATTTAGATATGGTTTTTCCATCTAACGAATCCATTATGGAATCCATGATTGCACCTGAAAAAATTTTGAAGACCTTCATCACAAGTCCTTCTTTCTTCCAGAACTAATCAACATAGAAAAATCATAGTTCCATGTGAGACTATAAGAATATGTTGAGAGGGGCAAACTACCCATCAATCCTTTACCCAAGGAGGGGATATTTGCCGAGGGGAACATGGAAAACATCTCCACCATGATTCTGGTCAACATCTCTGTGAAACCCGATGTTTCGGAAAATGTACATATTTGTGCAAATTGTTCTCCATAAGAGATTTCCAATTAAAATTCCTTATTTAATGAATTCCACGACGTCTTTTCCTGGTATATGAGGATATTCTAGGCATTGATCCCTCAATTGTAGAACATGAAATCCGAACCTATCACAATGTCAAACATGTTTGACAAAACGTCAGACCTGTAAATTCGTGGAAAGCAGCAGTCGTCAATCCTGAAGTGGAGAAGTTGTTGAAAGCCATATTTATCTACCCCATCTCTTTAACGGAATGGGTATCCAATCCCGTTCTAGTAGACAAGAAACAAGGGACTATACGCGTGTGCATATATTTTTGTGATTTAAACAAGGATTGTCCCAAGAATAATTACCCCACACCATTTATTGACCAAATCATTGATTCATGTGCGGGTAGTGAGTTGTTTTCGTTCATGGATGGTTTTCTGGGCTACAACCATATCCAAATCAAACCAAAAGACCAAAACAAAACAACTTTTATTTGTCCTTGGGGTACATTTGTGTATAGAAAGATTTCATTTGGATTGAAAAACAGCGAAGCAACCTTTCAACAGGCAATGAACTTTCCTTTCCATGACATTAAGTGACATTGTCAAGCCATACTTAGATTATCTCTCTACCCATTCTTGAAATAGGAAGGACCATCCATATCATCTTTGCTTAATTTTTGAACGATGCAGACATTACAAGATCCTCTTAAATCCCCATAAGCGTGTCTTCTACATCGAGCCAGGGTGATTACTCGGGTTCATATTTTTGAATAAAGGTATACAAGTGGATCTTTTAAAATTTGAGGCGATTGACAATCTTCCTCCTCCTCGATCTATCAACGAATTACAAAGTCTGCAAGGAAACTCCAACTTTCTACCACAATTTATAGTAAATTATGCCATTATCACCAAGGGTTTCATGCGCTTGCTTAAGCAAGACACCCCTTTCCTATGGGATGAATCCACACAACAATCTTTTGAGGCATTAAAAAAGGAACTACTATTGACTCCTCTCCTACGTCCACCAGACTACATGAAGGATTTTATATTGTATCTTACCACTAAGGAAACGATAGGAGTAGTGTTGGTTCATGAAAACTATGAGCTTCAAGAGCATGTTTTCTACTATCTTAGTCGCACTCTAGCAGGTCCTGAACTGAGATAATCTCATGTTGAGAAACTGGATTTGGCGATAGTTTCTGTCGTTTAGAGGATAAGACACTATATTTTTCTAAGGACAACCATTGTGGTTGCGGATGTAAATCCTTTCCAATATGTTTTATCCCGACGAATAATAGGATGGGAATTTAAAAATGGATCATCATTCTCCAAGAGTTTGATTTGGATTTCCACTCCATTAAATCCAAGAAGTCCCTAGTGTTCACGGAATTGATTTCAGAATTCCCAACTAAAGAAACCGTAGTGATAGAAGATGATTCATTTCCGGATGAATACATCTTCTTAATTTCAACCTATGATCCTTAGTACAGAGATATCCTAGTATATCTCTATAATCTCAAATGTCATGCGACCTTCTCACAGGAAGATCGACGTAAGATACAAGTGAATGCAAAAAACTACCTTAGCATCCACGATACTTTGTATCGACGGGGGTTGGATTCTATCTTACGTCGGTGCCTCACCCATGAGGAGGCGGAGCATGTCCTAAATGATTCTCACAGCAAAGCATGTGGGGTTCATTTATCTGGGTTAGCAACGGGCTAGAAGATTTTACATGCTATTTATTTATGGCCCACCATCTTCAAAGGTTGTGTGAAAGCAGTAAAACACTGTCATCCGTGTCAACTTTACACCAGGAAAATGTGGTCACACCTTGCCCCTTTATTTCCCATCATCACAGTAGGGTCCTTCACCAAGTGGTGGGTTGACTTCATGATGTGTAACCTAGTGTCTTCTAGGGGGCACAATTATATCATTGTCGATGTTGACTACTTCATAAAGTGGGCATAGGCAATAGTCTACCTTTAAAGTCGATGACGAGACAACGTCATATTTCATTTTCAACCAGATTATTGCTAGGTTCAATATCCCGAAGAAGATTGTCACTAACCATGGAAATCACTTCTAGAACAATATGATGACCGAACTGACCACAATGCTAGGTTTTATGAAAGACCATTCGTCTTCCTTCTACCCACAAGCGAATGGACAAGTTAGGGTATTGAATAAGACCTTAAAAAAAATTCTCAAGCGCACAATAAATGCAAGTAGGTCAAATTGGCACATCATGTTGTATCCAGCACTTTGGGCATACAGAACGAATGTAAACACTACCATTGATTTCTCACCTTTCCATCTCATTCATGGGATGGAAACAGTCAAACCTATTGAATGCGAGATACCATCTTCAAAAATTGCCATTCACGTACTTCCCGACACTACAGATATTGAAGAACGTTTGCTACATTTAGAAAATCTAGATGCACTCGTAACACACGAGGCACACAAGAACCAGGTAAAAAACCAGTATGATAAATCCGTGAAACCCAGGGTATTCTCTAAAGGAGATTTTTTTTTCCTTTGGGATCAAGATAAGGATCCCCTTGGGGAAGGAAAATTTAAATACATGTGGTTAGGCACGTATGTCGTGTCAAAATTCCTAAAAAAGGAAACATATGAGTTAATCGACTATGATGGTAATAAGTTTTTAGACCCTCAAAACGGGCTCTACTTGAAAAAGTATTATGCCTAGGCATTATGATTTTTCATGTATTATTATTGTATATTTATGTACATGGTCGTTACTGGTTTCTGTTTCTTACATAGTCTGGTGTTGTTTCATATGTCATCAGAGTGGTTCATAGGGTTCGTTGATGGCGCCAACCATCACACTTGTAATCTGGCTTCAGCTGCCTGGGTCATTTACACACCCACGAAACAATTGGTTGCCTCAAGTGGTGCCCGCCTAGGTCCTGTAACTAATAATGTGGGTGAGTAAAGTGTCTGCATTGAGCTTCTTTGGGATATTATTTCATGTGGTATCACCTGCTTGGAATTCAAACTTGAATCCCAAATAGTTGTCTCTCAGCTTAATGGGGTTTACCAAGTGAGACACCCTACTTTATTACGTCAATTTTTACGAATTAGGTTACTTGAAAGGAATTTTGAACATATTTCATATAATCGCATTTCAAGGAATCAAAATACAATCACTGATGCATTTGTGAACTATATATTAGATTGACATTTGTCACACACATTGTAAAATTAAATACACATATACATTTGGAACACATGTAAATAACCAAGTAAATATATATACATATGTAAAATATTCCATATACATCGAGTTTGATCCAAAGATCCTGTCAATAAGTACATTCAAAATACAAAATGGGACCAAAATCCATCATATGCTAGAACTAGGGATGTTCCTCACCGTCCTCGGCTGCAACTGACTCTATAGCCTCCCGATAACAAAGTACAACCTGGGTCAACCTTCGGAGGAGGCATAACCAAGATGGAGGAACTCCTATGACATGTTGTTGCATAGCCATTGGAATCCTCTCCATCCTCAGTGTGGGGACATCATGGGTAAGCTTGGCCAGCTTCCCCTCTACAACATGAAGCATAGATTCATCTCCACCACCCTCCATTGGTCGAACGAAGGTCCTCGGATGTCCATCTGGTCAGACAGGACCTATATCTGCATATCATTTAAAAATGTGTCAAACTCAACTACAAAAGTATATAAACTTTATGAACAAAATTTCATAAAATTGAAATACTCAAAAATTAAAAGCACTTACCCATGCTCCTCTAGGAGGGATAGCGAGCTCAGGATCGCCTGGAAAATCCAAACCTGCATAGGGAAACTTCTCCAATGTTGAGAAACCCACACCTTCTTAGAGAGTTTAAAGTCATGGGATCACCCATTTCCAGACGATCCATGTCGTCATGTTCCATTTCATGCCACTCAAGAACCATGGTCACCTACCCAAATAACATTTAACCGTTAGAATTTTCTTAAAATCCTCTCTGCGTAGTAATCGCGACTGTTCAGTGTAGACAAAGCGAACGATTCAAAGGTTTCCCACTATCAACCCACGATTACAATGTGAAATCACGGCTTCAAAGAAGGCTACCCATGATTACATTGTAGTGCCTTTAGTGCAGGCCAAAAACCCAAATTTAAACATGAAATTTAAAATTAAAAGGCATGAAATTGAAGTAGAGGGAGATATGATTTACCTACACTTCACGGAATGAAAAATCGTCCACCCGATTGCCCATACCGATTGTTTGAAGTAGAGAGGTAAAATGGTCCAAATATGGTAAAAACTCAAATAATATGTTTTTTATTTCATTTTCAACTATTTATAGTAAAAAAAATAACTTTTACCCACATTTGCATAGTTGAAGTTATTTTTCAGTTATATGGACTAATACAAATGTGTTTTTACCTAAGTTTTACATATCTGGGATGAGTTGAAACATGATTTCCTTTGCATTTGGGGTAGGATCCGGTTCCCTTTGCATACTTTGTAGTAATACCTTATTCCCCGATGAACTTTAGGATCTATTTTCATCCATGTACTACGATGTATGACCACTCCTTGCCTTGCACACATCATTGTTCTTCCATGGTTAGGGCCTCCTTTACATGGGTAACCCTAGTTAGAACATTTTCTTGTCATTATGGTGCCCATGTCATAGTTGTGCCAGGTTACAAGAGCCTTTGTAGTCATTTTCATACCAAAATGAACCTCATTTTGCATCTTTTACCAAGCTACCCTTGATTACAAGGCTCCCACCCTTATGGATTTATCTTTAAGCCCTGGTCTAACTCCTTAAAATTGACTGGATAGCCGAGTTACTTGTTCTTTCAAACTTGTTAAAGTAATTGAATGATCATCCACATCGATGATAGTTTACCCCTTTTTCGGACCATGTGGATTACTTACTAAAAACAAATACTCTATTTTCTTCGAAATCTAGAAGAGTATCTTCAGGTATATATTTATCTCTTTTCCGGGCCTACAAGACTAAACTTATGAAAAATGAAACTGTTCGAGCTTAGTTTTCTTTTTTTTGTGCTCTGGACCTAAACATGAAAAATATTTTGAGCGTTCTTTATGTCTTTGTCATGCTCATTAAACCCTAGTACAAAGCATCAAGTTTATTGTTGTTTGTCCCATTCTCGTAAACAAATGGAACTTTCCAAGTGATCTTTCCTTCCTTCACACTTGTTAAACTAAGACTATGTGATTGCTTTTAAAGGAGTGTCGATTGGGTGAAAGTTTACCCCTTTTTCAGACCTTGTTGACTAAGTATGAAAAAGGTATACCTAGTTCCTTGAAAGCTAAGAGAGTTCTCCTTTGGATTGTTTTATACTTTTTTCGGACTTGGGAGTCTAAATTTACGAAAAAGCACCCCCCTAGAATCTTCTTTGGATTTTTAAGACTCTCAAAACTATGAAAGCACCAATGAGCATCTACTAATTCGGGCTCGTAGAATCCACGAATCAATGACATATCAATCATTATTCTATCTTCTTCAAGCTTGTAAAAAATGAAGAAAGACTCGAGTTGACTTTCTTGGACTCGTTAAAACTTAACAAGAAAGGGAAGGAAAATTTTCACTCTTTGGGTTATAAGTTTGTTCGTAGCATGTCATCCTTGAACAAAGCACTCGTTTGAGCCTCCCACCACTCATGCCTCATTTTTTCACTTCCTAGTTTAACTATCACTTCGATTCCTTACTCCTCCACTTGTCCTAATACATTGAGAATATGTTCATGTCTCCTACATGACAGAGAAGTCTAGTTATACCATTTGAAATTCTAAAGTTGCCTTAGGTCATCTTTGTGTCGTGTTCATTGTTCAAGGATCTTCAACCCTATTTAACCTTCCTGATCCCTATCATTATCATTCTTGAGATTCCCTTATGGCTGCCTTCCCTTATCTAGTCTTCACGTTACTCTTGTGATCTGTTGAAGGATCCTTTGCTTTCCTCCTTGTGCTACGGCTTTCGATCAGTACCTCCTGCAAAAGAATACCTAGCGTTTCAAAGATGGTACCTTAGGATCCACTACTCATATTGGTGAACTCATTTGCATCAGTTGTTAGTATATCTCATTCACTGATACCCTGATGGATTCCTTCCATGTTTGACTTCAAATTATATATTCACATGGTAGGATTCGTACTAGTTTCTATGGATTTGGACGAAGACCTTAGGTTACTGCCTCTATAACCTAAGTTGTGCAAGATTGTGTTATTCTCTATAACACTACTCCCAATTATTGAAGACTCATCATTGTACTATTGTAGCTTTGATCCACCATTGTAAAACATGTGTGGCCTTGTTGCTCGTACTATATGATGTAATTGAATCTTGTAAAGGAGATAGTGTTCCACTTTATTGAACATGGCATCCTCAGAAATGATTTTGTACATGACTTTGATCTATTTGTTTCATGTACCTCTTTGCGAACTTAATAACTGAGTCTCTCCATGATAAAATATTTGTAATGTATTTTGGCCATATCTTCCCTCTGACCTCATACATTAGGGGGCATATGTTATACAGTCAAATGACACTTCTCCATCTGAGTACTGACACTGAGCTTTTCGGTACACAAAAGGACAGTATGGATAGAAGTAGCCTGAAAGCTATAAATGAAGAGAAGCCTTAATGCTTGTTAATTCCTTCAGCCTTTCCCATGTTCTTAAAGATTTTTGTCTTGCATTTGTGACTTCTCTCATTGCAAGTCACGGGTCATTCACAGGTAGTGCCATATGCAACCCGTGAATGGATGATCAAATGTTGCATTCTCTGGTTTCCTTCACAAGAGTCATGACTCATTCAGGACCTGCATGTATATACACCCGTGATTACCTTAAGACAAAAATGAAAACATGATTAGTCAGGGATAGTTGGGTTCAAAATCATAACTTCCCCAACCATCCCCAGCCTCGTAACTCCTCCTCATCAACAAGTATAAATAGAGGGGAGGGGTAGAGAAAGGGGGTAGCATAGAAGAAGAGCAATGTTATGCTGGAGGAATACATTGGAGAAAGGAGCAAGAGAACTCAGTTCTTGGTCAGTGTTATCAACCCAAATGGCACTTCTCCGTCTGAGTGCCGACACTTCATATGTTGGCACACAAAAGGACATTTATGGATTGAAGGTTTCCTAAACACTATAGATGGGCATGACATGATATGCATTCACTATCCACCCAGCTTGCCATTTTACCTTTTTATATGTCTATTGTTGTACGCGACTCTTTCCACAGCAACTCGCGTACGTACACAACTATCTCCATAGCATCCCGCGTATTGTACGCAAGTATTGTCATTGCAACCCGTGTACAGATCTGTATGCGGGTTTCCCTTATAGCAACTCGGGTGTCATACACGGGTTGCCAATCTCAATACTCGTGTATGCCTCCATTCGACATTAAAAATAATATAACACGATTAATGGAGATTTGTTAAGCCTTAATCACTAACTATCTTAACTGTCTCAACCTCCTCAACCTTTGAAACTGCTCTATTTTCCTAAGCAAAGATATACCACCAGCATAAATTTGCACTCCAAGTATGATTGATTAATGCCCTCCCCAAGGAAATAATATAACACGATTAATGGAGATTTGTTAAGCCTTAATCATTAACTATCTTAACTATCTCAACCTTCGAAACTGCTCTATTTTCCTAAGCATAAATAGAGGCCTTGGGGAGGGCACTAATCAATCATACTTGGAGTGCAAAGTTATGCTGGTGGTATATCTTCAAAAGTCTTTGGAGCAGTAGAACTCAGAATCCTTTGGTTGCATAGGATTCCTTGTTTCATGCGTTGGGTTGTACACTTATCTCATTCACTATTGTTAATAAAGAGAATCCTTCTTCCAACTTTGTGTTGAGTCTCTTTCATGTATCATGGTTTGATGAATATTTATGATTAAGCACTCTATATATTTTTTATCTAACTTGTCATATATACATGTATAAGATTGTACCTGGAGGATTTTCTCTTTGCAGGTGAAGGAGGTGCATCCCTGAAAGCTTTAAAGAGTAGCAAAGTGGGAGAAGACAAAGCTTGGATCAACCGTCGTTAATCGGGTGAGTCCATCATATCTTCCTATTTCCTTTATGTTCTTTAAAGCCGGTTGTCTGCAAGTTTTAAGAGTATGTTGGTAACCCCAGACCCTCGGTTATAAGGGTGTTTATTCCTGAACAACAGAACTGGCGAATCCGTTGGGGACCCTAGACTGTTGTGGGTTATTTCTGTTCACCGTTGCCCAGTCTTTGCCTTGATTCTGTGTGTGGTATCCTATATTAGTTCATGCTTAGGATAGTGTTTGAAGACCTTGAAAACTTTTCTTTTTATTAGAAAATTTTATACCTGTATGCAGGTTGCTCTTGCATACAGTCACATACAAAGGCCTCCATACGCGGGTTGCTCTCTAGGACAGTCGCGCACAGTACGCGGGTTTCACTTATACACAATTGCGTACAAGCCTTAGCATTGGAATTTTTGGGTTAGGGTTTGCTTGTCCCTGTCCCTGTATAAGCTCTGTTTGCTGGTTGGTCTTCCTTTAAAGCACTATACTATGATTTTTATGACCTTGTTGGCCACCCCTTGTGCTTTCTTGTAAATCCCTTGAGTTCTTTTGTTTGGATTGTCTTTATGTTTGCAACTTGAAGTGGATTTGCCTATTTGGGTTATAGGTTTAAGTGTTGGTTGTCTGAATCAGTGATCAGGGTTCCAGACACTGTTTATCCCAGTCTATTTTCGGATAGTGATTGGTGTGCCACTTGCCTTTGTGTTTTTGGTGATTTCCTTTCATTGTATCCGACCAAGCTAGGGTTCCAAGTCTTCATTAGGTGGTTGATTCTTGGTCTTTTTAATCTGTTTACTTCACTGTGCTTACTTTATACATTTTGTTTAATTCAAGCATACTCAAGTTTTTTGTGCATTTAGGTGCATAGTAGTCTTTGAGAATTTTAAAAAAGTGAAAAGAAAAACATCTTAAAAGCTTTTGCATTTGATTTTGCATAGAGTAGTTTTGCTTTCAGTTTTTTAAAATATAATCTCAAAAAACTACAAAAATATAGTCTTAGTGTTCTCTTTATCGTTGCATTTTCATCAATTTATATTTACAAAAAGAAAAAAGAAGTTTGTTTTAGTAGTGATAATTTGCTTTAAAAACATACACATTTGCTTTTATATTTCTTATCAAGTCAAAAACACCATAGTCCTTCACTCCACTTCCTTTTGAGTAAGAAATAGCCCTTAAAATGAATGCAATAATTAAAATTTATTAGCAACTTTTTTATTTTTTAGGGCCATTCACCTACTAGCTTAGGCTAGACTTGTGGGATAGGAAGTGTAAACTTCCCATAAGTTTTAAAGTTCATACATAGTGGACCATTTGATAGGTAAATCCTTATCTTTATCGATAGTTTCTGGGAAGCTCCTCTCAAACGGGAGTCAAGCACGAGGCCGCGTGGAGGCATTGGACTGAGGAGACAACCCTCCGATTCCTTGTAGAAACGTAAATCAGGACTTTTACGCATCTGGGGATTCTGTCCTAGACAGAGTTTCGAGGTCAGCTACCCTACCCATGCGTACGATTTAGGCTTGCGACTGTCCCCCCAGACTGTTGGTATAGCTAAGGTAGCCTTTAGTCTCTTGACATCTAGGGTTCATACCTAAGTAAACTGAAAGGCTATTTCTGGTTCACCTTGGATGGGCTTGGAAGGTAACCCTTGTTGAAAGTGTAGGAGGGCGGTGGGTGACTCCTCCACTTGTGCCTAAGAACCTCTTCAAGGACACCAAGTAACTGTTCTTCAGCTTTCTTTGGGAAAGCATATCTTTTACCCTTGCTAACTGTTGAGACTTTAGGAATTTTCATAATGATTGCTCTGTGGTTTGTCTGTGTTTAGCTAACCTTAGGGTTTGAATTGTCAAATTTACAATTGTGGAGGACCAACCTATTAGAAGGTCACGAAGGCTGCAAAACCTTCCTCCTCTCATCACATTGGAACCTCCACCTCCACCTCAAAGGAGAAGATTGGACACAGACGGTTGATTTGAACCGATAGGAGTAAGTGAAGTTCCAGGTGAACCAGCACTTAGAGCTAACCGTTTTTATTTTAATACAGTTGAGATAGAATACTTGCAGGCTGAGGAGTTTGCAAGGAATTTTAATACTCCCTTGACTAACTTAAACGATCCTGTGATCGTTCAGGTTAGGCCTTTTGATTCACCTGTTTTAGGTGTCCCTGTGGGTAGGATAATGTCTACTACAGGAGAAAGTTCTTTTTCTTTCACCTCATCCTTTCCGGCTGAAGGGGTAATACCTTCCCCGGTAAGTGCCCCTAGATATAGCATACCTACTATGCCATTAACTCCAGTGAGCCGGGTGGTCCAACCACCGGTTCCCACAATCCTAGCAAGTGCTTCTAGTGACATGGTTACTGGGATTCCCAGTATACCTACTGTTCCTTCCTCCTTTGCACACACTTCCCAGAGCAGTCCGGTAGGATCCTCGGCTTTCATCTAAGGATTTCCTTAGAATGGGGGGCATATTCCCCCATCCACTCCATACGTAGGCCCATCACCTTATTATGTAGGAGTGCAGTTTGGAAACACTACCTCTTATGGGTAAGGTTTCCAAACTCTGGTCTCGACCCCGTTCATGATCTCTCCCTTTTCGTTGTTTAGCGAAGGGATACCTGCTCCCTTTTTTCAAACCCCAGTTTGGGACGGACCAAACCTCGTATACTGCACCTCTTACCCACAATCTTGTGGCTTACAGATGGAATTTGTTTCAAATTAATCCATCCACTTCGCAACCAGGGGCAGGGGGAAACCCCACCTTTACATATGGGAATTCGGGGGCAAGTCCCTTTAATCCCCAGACTGGCACTTTTAGTGCTCCGGTACGACCTAAGCTTCCTTTCCTGGCAACATTAAACTTGCTAGATTTGTCAAAATTGATGAATGACCCGTTGAGGCATGACCCCTCATGGCCACTTGTCCCCACCAAATTGCCATCAAACATCCCTAAATTCGAGGGCAAAGTTGGTGAAGATCCTGGGGCTCATGCCACCACTTTTCATTTATGGTGTTCTTCTAATTCGATGAATGAATATTCAGTTAGGTTGAGGCTATTCCAAAGAATTTCAATGAATACTACAGCAAAATGGTATGTTGAGTTTCCTTCTGCTGCGTTCAGTAGTTTTTGGGACTTGGCTATTGCATTCCTTAGCCACTTTCAGCTTTCGGTCCGATACGATTTCGGAACGGACTTGTTATCTACCTTTAGGAAGAACAAGGCTACCCACATATCGGATCATATACAAGAGTGGAGGAGGCGAAAGAGCCTTATAAAAGCCACTATTCCTCCTGAGTTCTTACTAGAGTGGTTCCTTAAATCCCTGTTGCCTTACATATCTAAGGACGTATCCACTTCAGGAGTGACGAACGAAGAAGAATCCATTCTTAGGGCCTAGCAATTGGATTTGATTTATTCACAATCTAGGATCTTGTATGAGATTATCCCTGAGGCACCGAGGCCTACCCACGATGTAGAGAAACCTAAGCCTAGACCCCATGCCGATGGTGTGGTTGGGTCCGTAAACTCTCCTACTGTAGAGTCTTTGGCCAAATAGCTTCATTAGCTATCCATCAAGCATTCTACGGAGGAGGCAGCAAAGGCTGCCCCCACCCCCCAAAGTGCAATTTTTTTTGCACAAACCTCTCAGAAGGGCAATCAGCAGCCCGGTGGGAAGAAGAAGAGAAGAAAGAAAGGGGAGGGAAATCAAAACAAGCAGAAACCCGCAAATAGTGCTGATGGGGCCAAGAAAGAAAAGAAAAAGGTGAATTTCCCGTGTAAGTTGTGCCACGAGGATCATCTCACTCACCTTTGTCCCCTTATGGAACAATCCCAGAAGCTACTAAAAGATCAACAATCGGTTGTCCTGAAGGATCCTTTTCCCCAAGGGCAGAACTCTACTTTAGCTTCTAATGTAGCAGGGGGCACTCCAGGTGCCCCTGACCCCAACTATATCAACATGGCTTGATCTTCGACTTTGCTACAGACTAGGAATAAAAACTATGAAAAAGAGACTTCTAAGAAGGGTAAGTCTATAGGTGAAATGTCTAACCCTCTCACAATCGAGAAGCCTGCTAAAACTATGCCTAAGATACCGAAAAGTGTCTTTAAGAAGACCTTGCATAACCCTAATGCTAGGGCTGCTTCGAACTACTACGTGGTTGAATACTTAGCCCAAACCCCTTGGGTAATGTCAGCTTTAGAGGTGTTACAGAGTTGTCCCACCCAGTGGGATGCCCTCTTAGCAGCCTTAGGCAACATGGACTCATCGAGTCTCATGGCGAAATTTCACTTGTCTGATGTTAAAATTCTCCTACCTTACCATGTAGCCTCATCAATAGATGTCATCCATGGTGGAAAGACCATTGGAAGGGCAGTTGTTGATGAGGGTGCTTCTACATGCGTTATGTCCTTGTCATGTTGGAAAGTTCTCGGATCCCCAGAGCCGGTCTCGTCAAACACTCTACTTACTACTTTCGACAAAAGGTCATTCCGTCCGCATTGGATCCTACCGGCTTTTGAAATTAAGCTGGCAAGGAAAGTAGTTTCTGTTGAGGTGGAAGTCATTGATGTGCCTTTGGACTATAATTTGCTTTTGGGAAGAATTTGGACTTATGCCATGTCCGCTATTGCGTCGGCCCTCTTTCGAGTGGTATTTTTTCCACACGAAGGAAAGTTGGTTACTGTTGACCAACCCGATTTTACTTGAAAAGGCCGCATGGAGTCTAATGAGTCCATTGTGGTTGATTAGGTCAAACCTGCTGCACAGAGCTTGGGGATGGAATGTACGCATCACTGATGGGCACATTTGATCTTCCAACCCCAATTAACTATATTGGTTCTACTAATGTGGGGAAGTCCATAGCTACGGTTGTTGATAGGACTGGTCCTTGGGTTCTCCCTTCCCCCCATGAACTGGAAGTGCCCTTATCGGCAGTGGAAGTGGCTTACCAAGATATCACTCAAACCATTGTTGATCCTATTCCAGACCCTCTCACAGTATCAGAGGACATGGAAGAAGTTTATTTGCCTGCTTGGGTGAAAAACTCTTTGCACTCTATGGACTATTTAGATATGATTTTACCTTCTGATGAGGCCATTCTGGAAGCCATGTGTGGACGTGGTAAGATCTGTGAAGATCTTCATAATCGATCATATTTTCTTCCAGAGACAAGAAGGATAGAAAATAAAAAGTTTCATGTCAGACTGTCAGTTGATGTTGATACACACATCAATCCCTTACCTAGGAAAGGAATGTTTGTTGAGGGGAATATAGAAAATATTTCTGCTACCATCCCTATCAACATCTCTGTGAATCCATATGTCATGAAAAATATACATATAGGTGCAAACTGCTCTCCTGAAGAGATTGCAATCTATATGGCCTTGTTCAAGGAATTATGCCTTTTCCTGGTCATATGAGGAGATGCTAGGCATTGATCCATCAATAGTTGAACATGAGATCCGAACATACCCTGACGCTAAACCTGTTTGGAAAAAGTTAAGACCTGTTAACCCACGTAAAGCAGCGACTGTGAAGGCTGAAGTTGAAAAAATGTTGAAGGTTGGTTTTATTTATCCCATAACTCTGACAGAATGGGTATACAACCTTGTTCCTATTGATAAGAAGCAAGGGACCATACGCATCTGTACTGACTTTAGAGATTTGAGTAAAGCCTGTCGTAAGGACAACTATCCCATGCCATTTATAGACCAGATTATAGATGTTTGCGTGGGAAGTGAAGTGTTCTTTTTTATGGATGGTTTCTCTGGATAATCAAATTCAAATAAAACTGGAAGACCAACATAAAAATGCTTTCATTTGTCCTTGGGGTACGTTCGTGTACAAAAAAATTCCCTTCGGATTGAAAAATGTTGGGGAAACCTTTCAACGAGCAATGAACTTTTCCTTCCATAATATCAAAGCCATTGTCAAACCTTACCTTGATGATCTGCCTGCACATTCTCGTAAGAGGATTGACCATTCAGATCACTTACGGTTGATATTTGAGCGATGTAGATACTATAAGATCCGCTTGAATCCCCACAAGTGCATGTTCTATGTCGAGTTAGGGAGACTGCTCGGATTCATTGTCTCTAATAGAGGCATCCAAGTGGATCCATTAAAAGTAGAGGCCATTGTAAATCTGCCTCCTCCTCGGTCTATCAGGCAACTTCAAAGCCTGTAGGGAAAGTCTAATTTTCTTTGACATTTCACTGTTAACTATGCCAATATTACCAAGGGTTTCATGTGCCTGTTAAAATAGGACACCCCATTTCTATGGGATGAAACTGCACAACTCGCTTTCGAGGAATTGAAAAAATCTTTGTTGTCGGCACCTTTACTGTGTCCGCCAGATTACTCTAGGGATTTTATATTGTATCTGGCAGCATCCAAGTTGACCATTGGGGTAGTCTTGGTCCAGGAAGATGATAAGCTCCATGAGCATGTCATTTACTATCTTAGTCGTGCTTTCGTTGGACCTGAGCTCAGGTACTCCCGCGTCGAGAAATTGGCCTTAGTAGCTGTCTATGCTCTCAAGAGGTTACGTCACTACATTTTATTGACTACAACACTAGTAGTGGATGTGAATCCCTTTCAGTATGTTTTGTCCCAACAGATTGTTGGGGGCAAATTCAACAAATGGATAGTCATTCTCCAAGAGTTTGACTTGGATTTCCAGTTCGCTAAGTCTAAAAAGTCCTTAGTTTTTGTTGATCTTATAGTAGAATTTCCAACGAAAGAAGATGTAGTCACTAAAGAATACTCATTCCCAGGTGAGCATATCTTCTTGATATCCACCTCCGATCCCTGGTATGGAGATATACTTATATATCTCCAGACTTTGAAGTACCCTGCGGCTTCCTTGCGGGAGGAACAACGTAAATTACGCCTTCATGCTAGGAACTACCTCATCATAGGAGATACTTTATATCGAAGAGGGGTAGAATCCATTTTGCGTCGATGTCTTACCCATGAGGAAGTGGAGATTGTCCTGAATGATTCCCATAGTGGAGCATGTGGGGGTCATTAATCTGGGTTAGCAACGGCCCAGAAGATACTATGTGCCAGTTATTTCTGGCCCACAATCTTCAAATATTGTGTGGAAGCGGTGAAGCGTTGTCATCCATGTCAACTTTACACCAGAAAAATGCAGTCGCATCCTGCTCCATTGTTTCCCGTTTTTACGGTGGGCCCCTTCATGAAGTGGGAGATTGATTACGTGACGTGCAACCTAGCCTCAGTTGGGGGGCACAAATATATCATTGTCGTTGTGGACTATTTTACGAAATGGGCAGAGGCAATGCCCACCTTTAAAGGTGACGGGGAAACAACAACTTTCTTGGTGTTCAATCAGATTATAGCATGGTTTGGTATACCCAAGGTGATTGTCACTGACCATGGCAGTCATTTTCAAAATAGCATGATGACGAAACTGACCACCATGCTTGGATTCAAACAAGAACATTCATCTTCATACTATCCTCATGCAAATGGTCAGGTTGAGGATGTTAACAAGACTTTGAAGACTATCCTCAAACATACAATTGATGCAGCCCATTCAAACTGGCATATCATGCTATACCCTGCCCTTTGGGCATACTGAACTAATGTAAAAATTGCTACGGGTTTCTCCCCCTTCCAACTCCTTCATGGAGTGGAAGTCGTTACCCCGGTTGAATGTGAAATCCCATCCTTGAAAATAGATATTCATGTGATACCCGATAGGACAGAGCTTCAAGAACATATATTACACTTAGAACACCTTGATGAACATCGTAGAGATGCGCTGACAGCTAATCAAGCTCACAAGAATAGGGTCAAAAGCCAATATGATAAGTCGGTTAAACCTCGGATTTTCTTTGAGGAGGAACTTGTTTTGCTATGGGACCAAGACAAAGAACCCCTGGGGGCAGGAAAGTTCAAGTCCATGTGGTTAGGACCTTATGTCATGTCGAAAGTCTTAAAGAAGGGTGCATATGAGTTAATTGATTTTGATGGGAATAAGCTTCTTGAGCCTAGAAATGGGCTCTACCTGAAGAAGTACTATACTTACGCTTAGCACTTTTTCTTGTATTTTATTGTATGTATTTTTATGTACACTAGTTTTGTCGATTTGTGTTTTTTATACCATCTGTTGGTTGTTTCAAATTTCTTCTGAGAGGTATGTAGGTTTCACTGATGGCGCCAGTCGCCACACTTGCTTCAGCAGCATGGGTCATTTATTCTCCCTCGGGATAGTTAGTTGCCTCAGGAGGCACTTGCTTAGGTCCTGCTTCTAATAATGTTGCTAAGTATAGGGCTATAATTGAGCTTATATGGGATGCTTTGTCACGTGGTATCACCTAGCTGGAAATCCGACTGGACTCTCAACTGGTAGTTTCCCAGCTCAATCGAGCTTATCAGGTGCGGAACCCTATTCTATTGCATCAGTTCATGCAAGTTAGGTTATTGGAAATAAATTTTGAGTTCATTACATTTAATCACATTCCAAGAAATCAAAATCCATTAACTGATGTATACGCTAATTACATCTTGGATTGGAATCTAACACATATTTCATAAAAATATACAGCATACACATAAAAAACATTTGTAAATAAACCGACACAATATATATATATATCTGTGTGTGTGTGTGTGTGTGTGTGAATATCTGTCTATAGATAGGTCAAGTCTCCGATCCTCGGATCCAGTCATAACTATATAATATACAAAATATGGATCACAGTCCATCAAATGCCCTAGATCTAAGCTGGACCACCCTGGTCGCCCCGGTCTCCCTATACTCTGGCTTCTTCAGCCTCCTCGGCTTCGGCAGCCTTAATAGTATCTATGTATACTAAAACTACTCTGGCCACCTGCCTCAAAAGGCATATCTAGACAGGTGGAACTCCAACCACAAACTCTTGCATGACAGTTGGGATGTGTTGTATCCGCAAGGTGGGTACTGTCTGGGTAAGCCTGGCCAGCTTCCCCCCCAGAACCCTAATAAGCCCCTAGTCTTCACCTAAGACAGGACGCACATACATGCGTGGATGCCCTTCAGGGCGGACCGGTCCAATATCTGCATTTTGACATGTTTTTAGGATTAGAACTCTTATACATATGTATATCTCTCTATATTTTAAAATTCATAAAAAATTTAAAAAACTTGAAAATTAAAAATAACCTAGCTCTCCCCATGCTCCTCTTGGAGGGAGGACAAGGTCTGGATCACCATGGAAATCCATCCCAGCATATGGAAACTGATCCAGTGCTGGTAACTGTCGCTCCCACCAAAAGTAGAAGTCATCATCGTATCCACTCTGCACTGAGCCACCTCCTCCATGGCGGAGGAATATATCTTCCCATCTACTTAGCCTACGCTGACAAGGAGATCAAACCGGTAGGGGTATTGCAGGGCTCAATCCCGACACTCTCGAAGAAGAAGAAGGCAACTAGTATGCCAGAATACCCAAAATTATTCCTCCTTCCTCTCTTGCATGCAAAGAGTTTCTTTCTCAAAATCAGGACAATTCCCAAACACCAATCATATAAATCCCCCTGCATGCAATCCACTGCCAACCTCATTTGGTTCCATGTATCGAGACGAAGAGAAGATGATCCCGCAACCCTCACTATGGTACTTGTCAGTACCTATAAAGGAAGATCACGTATATGTGCAATAGGGATGCAACTCCCTCTCTTTTTCGTACCTAGTGCGCAGTATATATCAATGTAGTTTTGGACACTTAGGGGATCATCGCCTCTGCCGGTGCCCTCCAAGTTGACTGGAGCTCCTCGTCGTGATAGACCGGCAATGAAGTAAATATCCTCTGATGTAATCTCCAAGGATTCACCTTGAAGGACAAACATGCCTAAATCATGGTCCCAGTAATTTATCATGAACTCTAGTAGGCGGACATTGGCCTGCATAGGTGATGTGCAAAAGAACTTCAGCAAACCACTTGAACGTAAAACATTCACCGTGGGGGCATCCTGGAGTGCTTCTTGATCCATATCTTCATGCTCACGCTCCCTCCACTCAAGCACCATCTTCAAACCTAGCAAAACAACCATTGTGAACCTTTAGTTTCATGTTAAAATTCAAAAATTTGACCCAAAATACTTCTTTCCCCCTTCACGGAGCATACGCGACTGTCTAGTTAGACATGTCGCATACTGTATGCAACTATTCTTCAGGACAACCCGCGTACAGAACACATGTACGCGAGTTTCAATATAGCTAACCCACGTACACTGCGTTCCTTGCTTAAGGGTGCTCAAAAATATAAAATTGCGGCCTAAATTTAAAATTTGCTAAGATCAAATTGAAGAGCTTGGGGTGTAGCCTTACCTGACACTTACAGAATTGGATTTCGTCCACTGGATTTTCCACACCGATCGAATGAAGGTAGAGGTGAAAACTTGTTTTTTATGGTTAAAATTCAAAATGGTGAGTTTTATTTAAGTTTTTGAACTATTTATAGAAATTATATTTCTTATGTGGGTTTTTCCCTATAGTTCACGTTTTATCAAACTAATAGCATCCCTTTTTGACCTGTAACAGGTTTTCATTGTTCTAAAGTGTTTTTTGCTCATATAGGGTGATTTTTTGTCATTTCATATGCATTTTGCATCTATACTTAATCCATATTAAACTTAGCAATCAACATTTTTTAACCATAGACTATGGTATTTTGAACCGTTAGCTCCTTGTCTTTATGTCAAAACCCCATATTTTCACAAAAATTTAAAATTTTGAAATAACATAAATGTTGAGACTGCAATTTATTAATAGTTAACGGTTAGCAAAAAGAGAAACAGTTAATAGATTAATTTGCATAAACTCAATTATGTTAACTCAGGAATTTTCTTATTAACACAATCTTAAGTTTAACTTGCGCATTAATTCTATATTTGGTTTACTGATGAGTTCTATTTATGACAGTAGGTAGAATCTGACTTTGAATTCCGGGGCTTACTTAGCATTTATGCTAACGCAGATGGATTATTTGTTCTTACAGGTTTACAGGTATAAATTACCAAGTATCGTCTTTAAATTCATAAAGCATCCTGCAATATTTCTATTTGCAATTAAATAAGCTTAGATTATAAGCTGTTGTATTCCAACCTACTTCTGTAAGGTAACACAGTTTGTTTTCTTATGTTGCTATAGTAAACGAAGTTCAGATGATTGTATTTCTTCCTATAGTGTATGTAGCGACAGTACTACTTCCTTTGGTTCTGAGCAATTTATTTATCTGCTTGATATTCTTTATTTTCAAAAATGCATACCCTAGCAATTCTATATTACATTTCTTGTATTAGGTTCTATCTAAGAACAACTTCCAGGGTTGGTGTTTTTCTTATCGAGCCAATCTTTTCATCTTATGTTAACCTTAGTAATTTGGTAAGAATGTAAAACTATACTCCAAGTAATGAGAAACGGACACAACCTCTAAGATAAGACCCCATGGATTTGAGAGTTCATAGGAAAATGTTCTTACATTTCACTTTGCCATTACATAGTTTGCTATCAAAACTTTGTTGGTTTCTAAGATTTAAAAATGTGCATAAACTATTTGTTTATCGACATAAAAGATTTTATTAGTGTTACATTTGCATAATACTTACGATCCTACCCAAACGACATTATGCAAATTACTCAAGTTGAATGTTATGTAATCATTTACACCACCATGAAAGGAACTGGAACTAATAGATAGTTATTCTTACACTATTCATTAAACTGTTTATAAGTCAATTATTTCATAATCTATCTTAAAATACTATAGGTAACAACTTAGTTATTACACCCTATTTCACAATGATGATATCATTACGTAAACTTTGATGAGTTGTAACCAATTCAAAAGGGGTTAATACCTATATAAGGATTATGCTTATTACTATGATAAATGTTTATATAATCTTTTAACATCTGCATAAGTCAATTATTAGTGCAAACTTACAATAGAGAAACACGATTCTCATGAGATTACTAATATAATCTCGTATCATTGCTTATCAATAAAATATGTAAGATTTCTTTTGGGCCACAAGGATATAAGGTTATGATTTGTGTTAAGTCAATCATTATCATAATGTTGTAAACCCGCGCCAATAACGAGCTATGCACCAAGCGTTTAAACGATTATTGTATGATTTGAAACCCATGAAAACTATAATGTTGTTTTGATGAAATCATTGGGTGATTAAATTAATTATTATGAAACGTAGGTGACTATGGAAAGTCGACCTACTACATGATTATAATGTTGCGACCACATGGAAGTTTCTTGGTCATGCACTGGTTACATAAATATTTTTTTTAACCCTAACCCTTGGCTCATTCGATCTCTGACATTTGCGTTGGCCATGTGGACTGCTCTGCAAGCTCCCATGGCGGTCGTGAGTAGAAAGTAGTTTCAAAGGCTCCCTCACTGGTGTTTGTCGTGTCTTGCTCCCTTGAGTTGGGTTCTATCATTCACCTTCACTGTAATTTCTTTCTTTGGTCAGAGTTCACTGCTTCTCCTTGCACATGGCTTACGGTCCTCCTGTGTCTTCTTTTTCTGTCCTTCTATCGTGGTCTGTCATTGGTGAAAGCTTGAGCTCAATGTATGTGATGGTGTAGCTCCTTCGTCTTAGGGTTCTGGAGTTTAGTTTACCTATTCGTATGTTAGTGACAGTCCGACTCCATGCTTGCAGATTCCTTGCAACCATTGCTTAGGCTTACCCACA
Organism: Pseudotsuga menziesii; assembly: GCA_001517045.1. Lineage (NCBI taxonomy): Eukaryota > Viridiplantae > Streptophyta > Pinopsida > Pinales > Pinaceae > Pseudotsuga > Pseudotsuga menziesii. Next base: position 87,430 of record LPNX011224799.1, read on the forward strand.
CCTCTGTTGATAGTTGTGAAAATACCAGAGTCCTGTCATCTTCATCCTCAACGAGAATGAGGGTTTGGCTCTTTTTAGCGTTGGTCATGGTGTTACTGTTCATCCGGGGCTCCATTGCTTTCACTTCCAGTTAAGCTGAGTAAAAATAATAATTAAGAGCTAATGTTGTTTATTATTCTTCTCCCCATAAGGGTTTCTGAATTTTAATTAACTCTGTTTCTTTTACAATGCAGGTTAACTCATCTTCAAGGTTGATAGTCGTGTTGCATAAATGGCTTCCCGAGTAGTCTACGGTAAGCTCTGGTTTCGAACATGGTTCTCCCTATTTGTACAGCCTTTTGCAATTGGAATAAGTTATGGCCGTGTCGCACCAAGTCTTGGGTTGTTGTTCTTCCTTTTTAAAGTTTTTACTTTGGTTTATCACCCTTGCTTTTCGCGAGGTGACTACGGCTTTAAGCTGTGACTTGTAAAGCTCCTCTCGTATTAGTGAAGAACTTACAATTTGTAATCATTTGTTAATACTTGTGTATACTCCATATCTTAATATGGGTGCTCGGCTCCTAGCTGAGGTTTTGTACTCTCTTAATGTTTTGACTTACATTCAGTCTTCGAGCTTGTTGATATAATGTAATTATCTTTAAGACAGTCTGTCTTGAGCTTAAATCCGTTCTCCTTTATGTATTTTTATTTTTATCTCTGTGTAAATAAATTAAATTTTTCTTTAAATGTTTATAACAATAGAATAAGTATATTGCTTATCCTAGGTTACTACTGTAATGGATTTGCATATATAAGAATACTACGTAGTTCCTGCTCAGAAATCCGAGCTAGGGTTTTTACCCTATTTAACCTTTAAGATGATAATTTATGTATTGTTATTTAATTATGTTTGATTACTGTCAAAAGGATTTAAGATTATTTTAGTGGCTAGAGGAATTCCAGGTTAGGGTTTATGGAAATAATATTTGTTTCTTTCGTTAAAGATTCCTTCAGTTTGTTAAAAGAAATTTTATTATTATTTATAAACGATATTGTTTATGTTAATAAAATTATCTGCGAATACTATATTTTCTTAAGTTTGTATTTACACATACACTTTATTAATAAAGACTGAGACCAGTCTATAATAGTTTAGTTTATTCAGTAGGATTAGTTCTCTAAGCTTGCTAAAAAGTGAAATGAGGATTTTCAACCCTGTCATTACTCCTTTACATATATAATTTGTTTGTAAAAGCTAAAGGATAGTTCCTCGTTAATAATACTTAAATCATAGGTTACTAATGTATCTTAGTTGTTTGATTCTAAATAAAGAATACTGTGAGAGCTAAATAAGTTCTTTATTAAGATATTCCTTATCTTGAATTAATTTGTCCTTAGAATTTATATATGTTACTCAACTCTATCTAAGGTTCGAATAATTGCCGGTTAAGTTGATTATTATTATCAGTAAAAGAATAAACTAAAAGAACCATACTTAATTCTTTGCTTAACATAAAAGGATAGGCATTATAACTAAGTTGTTTCTATCTTTTCTGTTTCAGGATAGTTGTAAAGTTTACAGAAGAATGTACTGTACAAAAGCAATAACTTACCTACTTAAACAAGTCGTGAATATAATACATTGCTATTAGTAAAAATAATATGACTATTTCTTTTTCTAGCATTCTTAAAATACAGTATGGTTTTAACAATAAACCTAACTAGGCAGATTAATATTCTTTTCTGAAAGCAACTATCTACAGAAAGAAAAGATTCCAACAATCTGAAAAACATAAATAACTCTATTTATTTCAGATTTCTTTCCTATCCTTCATCTATTTTAAACTATACTGCCTATACTAGAGTACAGTCTGGTCCATTCGAGACGTGGAAAAACACAGGTAGGAGTATTTTTCATCAAATACAGATTCAGCATTTCAATTAATAAAGTATTATAATCTCTATCAGTTCACTACTAAACATATAAGCACTCCCTAATCATTCAATTTCTCATAGAAACTTTAAAACACAGAAAAATAAAAGACTATAGAACCTGTTTTAAGTTGGACAACAACATCGTTGGGAGGCCGTTCCTCCCTACCAACTCCTGGAGAGTGCTGAAACAGCGACTTCTCAAGTCCCCTGATCCTGTTCAATACTAGTCCAATGACTCAGTACTAACTCTGCACTCAGTAGTAAGATCCTTCAACTGAAAAGTTGTACTAGATCACTTTCTACAGTTTACCCCTCAAACACATTCCACAAATTCTCTTCCCAATGAAATCCTCTGAAGTACATTCACCTGAATGGTTCTCTTCTTCGAAAATGAGCAGCCTCAGCCCTCTTCAATGGGTATTTTTATTAAGATTTCCTAGGTATTTTTGGGTTAATTGTCATTAATTGAGCCACCTTCTCTGATCCCACTTTCTTGGGGGATCATGACCCCAAATGTAGGGAGGTTGCCACCTGCAACATTGAAAATGTTTGAGGATCCTGCCACTTGTCTATTTACTCTCCACCCAGTCTCCTCCACCAACTTGACTAGTAAACACTCTTTTAACAACTCTCTCAAGCTGTTGTCTCCACTTTTATTTATTTATAATTAAAATATTCAGAATTACATTCACACCCTTGACTCTGCTGAGTCATCATTTACAACTTAGCATAAAATTTAACATATTGTCTTGAAATAAAATCAAATATGATAATATATTTTTTTACAAAATTAGAGCATGTGACATACACACCCCCTTAGAATATAACATCGTCCTCGATGTTATTTATTCTTCATCCTCAGAACTCCCATGGAACAGAATTGGATATGCATCTCGCATTTTACTTTTCAATTCCCAGGTGGCTTCCTCTAGACTAAGGTGCTCCCATTGCACCTTCACCTTTCCAATGGTGTAGTTCCGAAGTGTAATCTCCCTCCTCTCGAGGATACAGTCCGGTTCCACCAGAAAATCTCCCTCTAGTTCCACCTGTACATCATTCCAGTTAACAACATGAGTAGCATCATGAACATAATTTTTTTTTAAACGAAAATGTGAAAACAATTATGTACTCTTAAATTAAGTGGTAATGCTAATTGATAAGCTACTTGTTCAATCCTAGACAGAATTTCAAATGGGCCACAGTAACGAGGTGCCAATTTTGCACAACTCCCCAATCTCAGAGAGCTCTTTTGGGGACTTACCTTGATGAACACATGTTCAACTACCTGAAACTCCTTTGGAGTTCTTTTTAAGTCTGCTTGACTTTTCTGCCGATCCTATGCCACTTTCAGATTTCTCTGCACTTGTTTTACGATTTCTTCCATTTCTTTTAACAGTTTTGGACCTAATACCAATCTATCTACTGGATTACTCCAAGAGATGAGAGTATTACATTTCCATCCCTATAAAATTTCAAAAAGACTAAATCTGGCTAATGTCTGATAATTATTATTATAAGCAAATTCTACCAGATGTAAATAGTCCTCCCATTTCCCAGGCTGGTCTTTCACATACATTCTTAATAGATCTTCTAATACTTGGTTTACCCTTTCAGTTTGTCCATCTGTTTGAGGATGGAAAGAAGTACTAAAATTTAATGTGGTGTTTAACCCTTTAAACAAAGACTTCCAAAAGTTTCCTGTAAACTTAGGATCTCTATCTGAGATTATGACTTTTGGTACTCCATGTAATCGGAAAATATGTTTTAGAAAAATATCGGCTATGTTTGCAGCTTTATAAGTAGTTTTAACAGGTATAAACTAAGCTGCTTTGCTTAACTTATCAACTACTACCATGATATAATCATTCTGATTTTGATTTTTAGGCAGCCCAGTAATAAAATCTAGCCTAATTATCTCCCATTTCCTGCTAGGTATGGGTAATGGTTGAAGCAAACCAGCTAGGTGTTGATGTTCAGCTTTTACTTGTTGACATTCAAAACACCGAGCAATATATTCTGCTACTTCCTTTTTCATATTTGGCCAGAAATACCCTTTTCTTAACATAGTTATAGTCTTTTGATAACCTGGATGACCTGAATATGGTGTTTTATGAATTTCATCCAGAATTAACAACTTAACTTTAGGTACATTAGGTACATACATCATATCTTTATACAGTAAAAAAAAAATTATTTAAACTGTAGCCTTTAATTAAGTTTTTTGTTGGATTTTCTTTAGCTTTAGCTTGCAAATTCTGGTAATTTTCATCTTGTTCTATTCCTTCTTTAAGCTGTTCATCTAAGTCTAAAACATAGGTGCTGATAGCTGCTGCAAAATTCAGCCTTGCATTCCTACTTAATGCATCAACAACTTTATTTTCTTTACCTTTTTATATGCTGAATTTCAAAATCATACTCGCTTAAGAAAGCTAACCACCTAGCTTGTCTGGCATTCAAATTTGGCTGATCTAAAAGATACTTCAACCCTTTATTGTCAGTCAGTAAAACAAATTTTCTGCCAATTAGGTGATGTCGCCACATCTTTAAGGTGTGTATTACAGCTGCTAATTCCAGATCATATGTTGCATAATTCTTTTCATGAACTTTTAACTTTCTAGACTCATAGGCAATAACATGCCCTTCTTGAATCAGAACACCACCTAAGCCATTATTATAGGTGTCATTGCACACTACAAATTCTTTATTAGGATCTGCTATTCTTAAAATAGGTGCACTGGTTAATAAAGTTTTTAACTTTTTAAAGCTTTCTTCACATTTTTTATTCCAGCCAAACTTTTTCCCTTATTTTGCAAGGAAGTGATTGGATTCGCTATCCTCGAAAAACCTTCAATGAACCTCTGGTAGCAACCAGTAATGCCCATGAAAGATCGAACATCCATCACATCCTTAGGAACCGGCCAATCTTTGATTGCCCTTATCTTTTCAGGATCTACAGAAATTCCTTCCTTGGTCACTACGTGAGCTAAATACTGAATCTTATCCTTGAAGAAATCACATTTACTAAACTTTGCGAAGAGTTGATGTTCTCGCAACTCTTGCAAAACAATTTTTAGATGTTCTTCATGTTCTTCTTCATTTTTTGAGTAGATTAGAATGTCGTCGATAAACACGACCACAAACTTATCTAAACACTTATGCATCACGTTGTTCATTAAACACATGAAAACAACTGGGGCATTAGTAAGCCCGAATGGCATTACGACAAATTCGTAATGACCATATCTAGTTCTGAAAGTTGTCTTAAAGATGTCTTCATCTTTAATCCTTACTTGATGATATCCAGACCTTAAATCTATTTTTGAAAACATCATGGCTGCACGTAGTTGATCAAACAGATCATCTATGCGGGGTAACGGATATTGATTTTTGATGGTCATCTTGTTTAACTGACGGTAATCTATGCAAAGTCACATAGTTCTATCCTTCTTCTTGACGAAGATGACAGGTGCCCCCCAGGGAGACACACTTGGTCAAATATACTTTTTATCAATTAATTCTTTTAATTGAGATTTTAATTCATTAAGTTTGAGTATGTTCATTCGATAAGGGGCCTTTGAGCTAGGTACTGCACCCGGTACTAGCTCAATGGTGAAATCCAATTCTCTTTTCGAAGCTAATCTCGGAATTTCTTCTGGGAATACATCAACATATTCTTTTAAGACTGGCATGTCTTCCACTTTTAACTTATTTGTTTTAATTATACTTTCCTCATCAGTAATTTTTACTGCATAAGCTTTACATCCCTTTCTGACAGCTCTCTTAAGCTGTAGGGCAAAAATCTGCCTTATGGTGGTTTTTCTAGGTATTCCTTTAACACTTACTGGTTTTTCATCATTATTTAAGCATGTGAAAGTTTTATCATAACAGTTTAGAATTACTCTATGTTGTTCTAACTAGTCCATACCAATTAGCAAATCATAAGAACCAAGAGGCAAAACATTAAGTTTAACAACAGTTTCAAATTTATCCATAACTATTGCACATTCTTTAACAAAACAATTTACTTTTCTTTTAGCACCAGTCGCCAACTGAACTAACCATGAATTCTCAAATTTTTCAACAGATAACTTACATTTTTCTACTATTTGGGGTGCAATATAACTAAGACTAGCTCCTGGATCAATCAAAATAGTTACAAGGGTCTGATTTATCATACCTTCTACTTCCACCATAGAAGTCTGATATTCAGCTTGTCGGTTTTCCAAGGCTGCGTTGATTCTATGCATGCTCCTTGCTAGTTCCCCAACGGTCATCTCCTCCTCTATGGTATGAATGTTGCTAATAGTCTTCCTCCGGTTTGGACATACTAAACCATAATGTGGGCCATTACACTCCTAGTACTTGATAGGCTCTTTGCGCTCAAAGTTCTTGGTAAAATTTCCTTGATTATTTGCAAATTCCTTACCTTTAGGATTGTTCTGGTTGTTGGTTGTATTGTTCCCATTTCCTTGGAAGTTCTTGTTATTAGGATAGTTTTTGGCCTTATTATTCTTAGAATTTTTATTAGGCACAAAATCCTTCTTCTTTTGTTCAAACTGATTATTATTTTTCTTAGCCTTCTAGTTAGCCAAGCTTTCTTTCTTCTGATTCTGCTCAAAACAGAAGTTAGCTTTTCTCATAGCTTCCTCCAAGGTCTTTGGGTTATCATATTCAATTCTATCTTTAATATGATAAGGTATACAGCTAAGGAATCGTTGTACCTTTGGTTTCTCATCTACAAGGTATGGTACATACCTAAGTAGACTCAAGAACTTGTTGTTCAGATCCTTCATTGTCATTTATCCTAACTTCAACTCATAAAACTCTTGGCTCTCTCCTCATAATACTGCTCAGACAGGAATTTTTTTTTGAAATACCTTTTAAATGTACTCCAATTTACATTTTTCTCTTTTATTCCCTTAACTCTTTTCAATTCCTACCACCAAATGTCAGCCTTTCCTGAGAGGTTATATATAGCCATTCTAGCCTCTAACTAGTTAGAATAGTTATATATTTGGAAGTACTTCTTCATCCTAGATAACCAGGATTCAACTTCCTCCCCCTTCTCGGTCTCTCCATTAAAGGTTGGTGGCTTTATCTTTTTGAATTCTACGGAAATCTCCTCATAAGGTTTATATTTCCTCTTTTTAGTGTATTGATTATCATCACTAATGTCACTAGTAGAATGGTAATTTAGTTGTTCACCAAACACTTCAGAAGACGAACTACTTTCAGTTTTAGTATGTTTCATCTTTTTAGATTTATGTTAATGACTGGTAGCTTCTGATTCGGTTCTTCTACCCCTACCCTCAAGTTTGAAACTTCTCAATTAGGATTTGATTAAGCTCTTCTTGAGCCCTCAGAATCCTTTAATTTTCTCGCTTTACAGACTCCATTTCAATTTTTAGGTCCTTTATAGTTTGTAACAATTCTGAGGAATTGGTAGTTAAATCCTCTGGTATAGGATCTCTTAGTAGATTTCATGTTTCAGTATATAGAGACTCCTCCTCTGCATACTCTTCCAGCCTTTCCATAACTGCCTGTTAAACTTCAGAAAACAATTCTCTATTGAATAACATTTAAAAGAAAAAAAAATACGTCAGCATAATAATTTAGTTAATGTTTCCTAAACGCTAGTTGGGCTCCATCAAGGCCTACTGTTTGAACCTTGTGCTCTGATACCACATGTCAAAACCCCAGATTTTCACAAAAATTTAAAATTTTGAAATAACATAAAATATTGAGACTGCAGTTTATTCACAGTTAACGGTTAGCAAAAAGAGAAACAGTTAATAGATTAATTTGCATAAACTCAATTATGTTAACTCGAGAGTTTTCTTATTAACACAATCTTAAGTTTAACTTGCGCATTAATTCTATATTTGGTTTACTAATGAGTTCTATTTATGACAGTAGGTGGAATCTAACTTTGAATTATGGGGCTTACTTAGCATTTATACTAACGCGGATGGATTATTTGTTCTTACAGGTTTATAAGTATAAATGATCGAGTATCGTCTTTAAATTCATAAAGTATCCTGCAATATTTCTATTTGCAATTAAATAAGCTTAGATTATAAGTTGTTGTATTCCAACCTACTTCCGTAAGGTAACACAGTTTGTTTTCTTCTGTTGCTATAGTAAACGAAGTTCAGATGATTGTATTTCTTCCTGTAGAGTATGTAGCGACAGTACTACTTCCTTTGGTTCTGAGCAGTTTATTTATCTGCTTGATATTCTTTATTTTCAAAAATGCATACCCTAGCAATTCTATATTACATTTCTTGTATTAGGTTCTATCTAAGAACAACTTCCAGGGTTGGTGTTTTTCTTATTGAGCCAATCTTTTCATCTTATGTTAACCTTAGTAATTTGGTAAGAATGTAAAACTATATTCAAAGTAATGAGAAACTTCCACAACCTCTAAGATAAGACCTCATGGATCTAAGAGTTCATAGGAAAATGTTCTTACATTTCACTTTGCCATTACATAGTTTGCTATCAAAACTTTGTTGGTTTCTAAGATTTAAAAATGTGCATAAACTATTTGTTTATCGACATAAAAGATTTTATTAGTGTTACATTTGCATAATACTTATGATCCTACCCAAAAGACATTATGCAAATTACTCAAGTTGAATGCTGTGTAATCATTTACACCACCATGAAAGGAACCGAAACTAATAGATAGTTATTCTTACACTATTCATTAAACTGTTTATAAGTCAATTATTTCAAAATCTATCTTAAAATACTATAGGTAACAACTTAGTTATTACACCCTATTTCACATTGATGATATCATTACATAAATTTTGATGAGTTGTAACCAATTCAAAAGGGGTTAATACCTATATAAGGATTATGCTTATTACTATGATAAATGTTTATATAATCTTTTAACATCTCCATAAGTCAATTATTAGTGCAATCTTACAATAGAGAAACACGATTCTCACGAGATTACTAATATAATCTCGTATCATTGCTTATCAATAAAATATGTAAGATTTCTTTTGGGTCACGATAATATAAGGTTATGATTTGTGTTAAGTCAATCATTATCATAATGTTGTAAACCCACGCCAATAATGAGCTATGCACCAAGCGTTTAAACGATTATTATATGATTTGAAATCCATGCAAACTATAATACGGTTTTGATGAAATCATTGGGTGATTAAATTGATTATTATGAAACGCAAGTGACTATGGAAAGTCGACCCACTGCATGATTATAATGTTGCGACCACATGGAAGTTTCTTGGCCATGCACTAGTTGCATAAATAGTTTCTTTAACCCTAACCCTTGGCTCATTCAATCTTCGACATTTGCGTTGGCCATGTGGGTTGCTCTGCATGCTCCCATGGCGACCGTGAGTGGAAAGTAGTTTCAGAGGCTCCCTCGCTGGTGTTTGTCGTGTCTTACTCCCTTGAGTTAGGTTCTATCATTCGCCTTCACTGTAATTTCTTTCTTTGGTCAGAGTTCACTGCTTCTCCTTGCACATGGCTTACGGTCTGCCTGTGTTTTCTTTTTTTGTCCTTCTATCGTGGTCTGTCATTGGTGAAAGCTTGAGCTTAATGTATGTGATGGTGCAGCTCCTTCATCTTAGGTTCTAGAGTTTAGTTTACCTATTTGTATGTTAGTGACAGTCCGACTCCATGCTTGCAGACTCCTTGCAGCCATTGCTCAGGCTTACCCACACCTCTGCCGATAGTTGTGAAAATACCAGAGTCTCGTCGTCTCCATCCTCGACGAGAATGAGGGTTTGGCTCTTTTTAGCATTGGTCGTGGTGTTACTATTCGTCCGAGGCTCCATCACTTTTACTTCCAGTTAAGGTGAGTAAAAATAATAATTAAGAGCTAAGGCTGTTTATTATTCTTCTTCGCATAAGGGTTTCTAGATTTTAATTAACTCTGTTTCTTTTACAATGCAGGTTAACTCATCTTCAAGGTTAACAGTCGTGCTGCATAAATGGCTTCCCGAGTAGTCTACGGTAAGCTACGGTTTCGAACATGGTTCTCCCTGTTTGTATAGCCTTTTGCGATTGGAAGAAGTTATGGCCGTGTTGCACCTAGTCTTGGGTTGTTGTTCTTCATTTTTAAAGTTTTTACTTTGGTTTATCACCCTTGCTTTTTGCGAGGTGACTACGGCTTTAAGCTGTGACTTGTAAAGCTCCTCTCGTATTAGTGAAGAACTTACAGTTTGTAATCATTTGTTAATACTTGTGTATACTCCGTATCTTTATATGGGTGCTCGGCTTCTAGCTGAGGTTTCGTACTCTGTTAATGTTTTGACTTACATTCAGTCTTCGGGCTTGTTGATATAATGTAATTATCTTTAAGACAAACTGTCTTTAGCTTAAATTCGTTCTCCTTTATGTATTTGTATTTTTATCTCTATGTAAATAAATTAAATTTTTCTTTAAATGTTTATAACAATAGAATAAGTATATTGCTTATCCTAGGTTACTACTGTAATGGATTTGCATATATAAGAATACTGGGTAGTTTATGCTCAAAAATACGAGCTAGGGTTTTTACCCTATTTAACCTTTAAGATGATAATTTATGTATTGTTATTTAATTATGTTTAATTACTTTCAAAAGGATTTAAGATTATTTTAGTGGCTCGAGGAATTCCCGGTTAGGGTTTATGGAAATAATCTTTGTTTCTTTCGTTAAATATTCCTTCAGTTTGTTAAAAGAATTTTTTTTTTAATTTATAAACGATATTGTTTATGTTAATAATATTATCTACGAATACTATATTTTCTTAAGTTTGTATTTACACATACACTTTATTAATAAAGAATGAGACCAGTCTATAATAGTTTAGTTTATTCAGTAGGATTATTTCTGTAAGCTTGCTAAAAAGTGAAATGAGGATTTTCAACCCTGTCATTACTCCTTTGCATATATAATTTGTCTGTAAAAGTTAAAGGACAGTTCCTCATTAATAATGCTTAAAGCATAGGTTACTAATGTATCTTAGTTGTTTGGTTCTAAATAAAGAATACTGTGAGAGCTAAATAAGTTCTTTATTAAGATATTCCTTATCTTGAATTAATTTGTCTTTAGAATTTATATATGTTACTAAACTCTATCTAGAGTTTGAATAATTGCGCGTTAAGTTGATTATTATTATCAGTAAAAGAATAAACTAAAAGAACCATACTTAATTCTTTGCTTAACATAAAAGGATAGGCATTATAACTGAGTTGTTTCTATCTTTTTTGTTTCAGGATAGTTGTGAAGTTTACAGAAGAATGTACTGTACAAAAGCAATAACTTACCTACTTAAACAACTCGTGATTATAATACATTGCTATTAGTAAAAATAATATGACTATTTCTTTTTCTAGCATTCTTAAAATACATTCTGGTTTTAACAATAAACCTAACTAGGAAGATTAATAGTCTTTTCTGAAAGCAACTATCTACATAAAGAAAAGATTCCAACACTCTGAAAAACATAAATAACGCTATTAATTTCAGATTTCTTTCCTATCCTTCATCTATTTTAAACTATACTGCCTATGCTAGAGTACAATCTGGTCCATTCGAGACGTGGAAAAACATAGGTAGGATTTTTTTCATCAAATATAGATTCAGCATTTCAATTAATAAAGTATTATAATCTCTATCAGTTCAATACTAAACATATAAGCACTCCCTAATCATTCAATTTCTCATAGAAACTTTAAAACACAGAAAAATAAAAGACTGTAGAACCTGTGTTAAGTTGGACAACAACTGCGTTGGGAGGCCGTTCCCCCCTACCAACTCCTGGAGAGCGCTTAAACAGCGACTTCTCAAGACCCCTGAGCCTGTTCCCGGTCTCCTTGGCTGAGAACTGGTGGAGCATGCAACAAGATACTATTCCAATGACTCAGTACTAACTCCGCACTCAGTAGTAAGATCCTTCAGCTGAAAATTTGTACTATATCACTTTCTATAGTTTACCCCTCAAACACATTCCACAAATTCCCTTCCCAATGAAATCCTCTGAAGTACATTCACCTAAATGGTTCTCTTCTTGGAAAATGAGCAGCCTCGGCCCTCTTCAATGGGTATTTTTATTAAGATTGCCTAGGTCTTTTTTGGTTAATTGTCATTAATTGAGCCACCTACTCTGATCCCACTTTCTTGGGGGATCATGACCCCAAATGTAGGGAGGTTGCCACTTGCAACATTGGAAGTGTTTGAGGATGCTGCAACTTTTCTATTTTCTCTCCACCCAGTCTCCTCCACCAACTTGACCAGTAAACACTCTTTTAACAACTCTCCCAAGCTGTTGTCTCCACTTTTATTTATTTATAATTAAAATATTCAGAATTACATTCACACCCTTGACTCTGTTGAGTCATCATTTACAACTTAGCATAGAATTTAACATATTGTCTTGAAATAAAATCAAATATGATAATATATTTTTTTACGAAATTGGGGCATGTGACACTTTACCATCGTTCTTCCTTGGATAGGGCCTTCCTCTCATGAGTATCCTCATTTAGATCCTATGTTGTCTTTCGATACTCATGTTGCAGCTGTCTTAGGTACAGGAGAATCCTTTTAGCTAATTTTCACGCCAAATGGAGCCTCATTTTGGTCTCTTTTTAAAAGCTATCCCTTTATAGGACTTCCCACCCTTATGGAGTTTCTTTAGGCCCAGGTCTGACTCCTTAAAATAGACTTGACTGCCGAGTTAACTTGTCCATTCAAGCTCGTTAAGAATATGTGAATGGGCATCCACATTGATGATAGGTTATCTTTTTCTTGGACCATGCGGAATAACATGAGAAAGGATCACTCTCTTTTCTACGGAATTGAGAAGAGTATTCTCAGGCATAGGTTTATCACATTTCCGGACCTGAGGGACTAAATTTACGGAAAAAGAACTCCCGGTATGAGCTTAGTTTTCTCTTTTTCATGCTCTGGACCTAAACATGAAAAAGATTCCAAGTGTACTTTATGTCTTTATCATGATTGTTAAACACTAAAGAACAAAGCATCGAGTTTAATGTTGTAAGCCCCATTTCTCGTACTCAAATGGATCTTTCCAAGTGATCTTGCTTTCCTTCACACTCGTAAAACTCAAGCTATATGCTGCTCTCGAAGGACTGTTGGGTAGGTGGTAATTTAACCTTTTTCGAATCTCCCTGACTAAGTACGAAAAAGGTTCACCTTTTCTTCTATGGAAGTTAAGAGAGTTCTTATGTGGTATGTTTTATACTTTTTCGGCCTCAGGAGACTAAATTGGATAAAAAAGGACCCCCCTGGAGTCTTCTTTGGAGTTTTTAGACTCTCTAAATGTGAAAACACCAACTGAGCATGTACTAGTTCGGGCTCATTAAATCCACGAATCAGTGACACTATCAAGCATTATTCCCTCTTCTCTTCAAGCTTGTTAAAAAATGAAGAGAGATCCGAGTTGACTTTCCTAGACTCGTTAAAATTTAACAGGGAAGGTAAGGAAGAATTTTTCTCTTGGTTTTCAGTTAGTGGCAGTATATCATCCTTGAACATAGCACTCTCTGTCTTTTCCGATACCCATGTCTCAGTGTTCACTTTCAGTTCAGCTATTACTTTGAGTTTATTACTCCTCCTCTTGTCAGTTCTACCTAGGGAATTTGATCATGTCTCCTACATGACAGATAAGTCTAGTTGTTCTATCTATAAAGGTTAAAGCTGCCTTGGGTCATCTCTGTGTCATGCTCACTGTTTAAGGACTTAACTCAATGTCTAATCTATATCCTGATCCCATCATTGTCGTATCTACTATCACTTGTGTCTCCCTTCCTTTACCCAATTCCTAGTCACTCTTGTGATCCGTTGGAGGATCTATTGCCTTCCTTATCACAGTATGGTTCCGCATCAGTACTTTCTGACGACAAAGACCTAGAGTTTTGACGATCGTACCTCAGGATTCACTTTCATCATTGGTGAATTCCTTTGCTTCAGTTGTCGATTATCACCTATTGATTGACAATCTATTGAATCCACTCCATGTTCGACTTCAACCTACATCTATTCACATGGCTTGGATTGTACTAGTTCTTTGGCATTGTTTATGAAGACCTTAGTTCCCTGTTTATGGACTAAGTTGAGCAAGATTATGTTCTACCTATGTACACAGCTTCCGTATCTTTGAAGACTCATCATTATTATATATTGTGGCTTCGATCCACCTTTGTAATATACATGGTCTTGTACCCATACTATATGATGTACTCAAACATTGTAAAGGAGCTAGTGTTCTAGTATATTGAACATAGCATCCTCAGATATGACTTTGTATATGACATTATTATGTATTTGTTTCAAATACTACCTCTGCTCCATTGGATTTCTGAGTTCTCCAAAGATAGAGATTATAATGTATTTCGGACATCGCTTCCCTCTGACCTCACACATTAGGGGGCATCTGTTATCAAACCAAATGGCACTTCTCCGTCTGAGTGCCGACACTTCATATGTTGGCACACAAACGGACATTTATGGATTGAAGGTTTCCTAAACACTATAGATGGGCATGACATGAGATGCATTCACTATCCACCCAGCTTGCCATTTTACCTTTTTATATGTTCATTTTTGTACGCGACTCTTTCCACAGCAACTCACGTACGTACGTGACTATCTCCATAGCATCCCATGTACTGTACGCAAGTATTGTCATTGCAACACACGTACAGATCTGTGTGCGGGTTTCCCTTATAGCAACTTGGGTGTCATACACGGGTTTCCAGTATCAATACTCGCGTACGCCTCCATTCGACATTAAAAATAATATAACATGATTAATGGAGATTTGTTAAGCCTTAACCATTAACTATCTTACCTGTCTCAACCTCCTCAACCTTCGAAACTGCTCTATTTTCGTAAGTATAAATAGAGGCCTTAGGGAGGGCATTAATCAAGCATACTTAGAGTGCAAAGTTATGCTGGTGGTATATCTTCAAAAGTCTTTGGAGCAGCAGAACTCAGAATCCTTTGGTTGCAGAGGAGTCCTTGTTTCAGGAATTTGGTTGTACACTTATCTCATTCACTATTGTTAATAAAGAGAATCCTTCTTCCAACTTTGTGTTGAGTCTCTTTCATGTATCGTGGTTTGATGAATATTTATGATTAATCACTCTATATATTGTTTATCTAACTTGTCATATATACATGTATAATATTGTACTTGGAGGATTTGCTCTTTGCAGGTGAAGGAGGTGCATCACTGAAAGCTTTGGAGAGTAGCAGAGCGGGAGAAGACAAAGCTTGGATCAACCGTCGTTAATCGAGTGAATCCATCATATCTTCCTATTTCCTTTATGTACTTTAAAGCTGATTGTCTGCAAGTTTTAAGAGTATGTTGGTAACCCAGGACCCTCGGTTATAAGGGTGTTTATTCCTAAACAAAAATCAGCAAGAGGCTTGTCTCAAACAGGGTGTAATGTTCCCTGCTACTTATGAATAAAGAGTGATTTTATTCCATACTTTGTGTACGCCTATTCTTATAGTTATGAAATATGAGTTGTGTTGCTATTTATCTTTATATGCAATTATAATATTTCTTATATAACAACTAATATATCTGTGGAAATATATCAATCTCTTTTGCAGGTACTGAAGACCTTAATCTTGTGGAGCATTTGGAGAAAAGGTTAAAGCTTGGATCAACCTTCATAAACAATGTACATGTTATTTCTGCCCTAATTCTCTCAAATATCTCTCTGTAATGCTGTATGTATGCAAGTCAAAAACTTAGTACGTTGGTGACCCTAGGACCTATGTCATAAGGTAGAATCCCTAAACAACGGGTTTGTTTTCCACTTTGTCGAGGCCCCCATTGAGCTCACAAACGTACCATTTTGTATATTACAGTTAATGAAAGGTAGTTCTCTCTGGCTTACATAAAAAGGGAGGCATGGTTTTTACACAAATAAAAAGTGAAAATTGTGGTATCGTTTGGAAACAAAAGTGCACTATGTAAACAAATGAATCAAGGAATTGGGCAATCCAATAACACTGGAAAACATGGTGGTCATAGGGGAAAATGAACACCAATTCTTTTATGTGAGTGAAGCACTAAGTGAATTCTAGAAATATTTTTTTAGTTTCACACACACACTTTCTCTCTCTCTCTCTCAACAATGATACACCATGTGTATGTCGGCATTGATGCATTTTTAGGTATTCAATGCATTGATGTCTTCAAATATTTTAACCTGCACCAATGCACTTGGTATTTTTACATACTAGTATTATTAAAATATGAGGCACGCTGACATGAATTGTTTTCAAAAAATGGTCAATATTGTTAAAACAAAATAACCTACCTCAACGCACCTAGAAATGTTATGCATTGGTGTGTTTATTTCTATGGACGACACCGAGAAGTTCATAAAAAATGAATTTTTCAAAAAATGTGTTAACTTATCAATGCTTCTTATAAAAACATTTTAGCCTTATTCGATGCATGTGGTATGGTATGTACCAATGCAATTAAATAGAACTGGTGCATTGTAGACATTTTTGAAATAAATTACATATATATTTTTATAAAATATCTGACCCACACTAATTATTGTGGAATGGTTGCATATCAATGCCTCTATGTGGTATAAAAGCATTGAAATGAATTATCTGCTAAAACCTCTAGCCATATACCTCTACTAAGAAAGAAAAAGGAGAAATGGTTCCTCAAAAAACCTCTGTTGATTGGTGTTTTCCTTGTAATTTTATATCACAATAGTTAAAGAATATTTGGTGCACATTATTTTCCACATAAGTTAATAAAACAATGCAAAACTACTAGTCATGTATGGTCTTAATATGGTCATTGTAGTTGTATTTTTGTTTTGATGAACCAACCATATGAATATCCAAGACTTTTTATCAATCGATAATACACTATAATGAACATGTACTCTAAGAAAAACATGAACCTTATATTATAGAAGAGATTGATGCTAGTTCTCCTCTTCTTAGTGTCGACGAGAACCATTTATCTAATCTTATTTTTATGAATACTAGGGTAGTAATACAAGAGGACCCAAATGGTATAAATGCTCCACGAAGGCAAGTAAACACGTTGAATTTTTGAATCTCATAGAAAGGAGAAAACTACCACTTCAATTATTTTATTTTTGTAAATTTTGTTTCCACTATAATATAAATTCTTCTCGAAAAATAAGATAGAAATTCTGGGATGGAGATGGACCTTGGAATAATGTAAGAACATCCTCCATACCAATATAAGCTATTTAATAAAAATTCCAACACATGCTTTGCTATTTTAAATGAATCTAAGGTCACAAAACGTGATGATCTCTATTGAGAAAATAATATTGACATCAAATCATAAGATATTCCAAACATGAGGAAAAGAGGTGTTTCCATGATTTCGTCCCTTTGTTACATACCTCACATATAAGTTTGGTAAAAAAAAGATGTGATGATTAATCTCTATCCTTGGATGGGATGAATAAGCCCTAAACTACCTAAGATAAAAGTGAAAGTGAAGGTTACTTGAAAATTAGACCCTAAAATAACTCTAAGTGATAATAACTGATAATAGAATCAGGCATAAGTAACAAATATGATCCGGAATTTTGAGAACAGGAATAGTAAAGCTATGTCTATAGTGTTTTTATAACTAACATAGATCCATCTTAAAAGGGGATCTACCAAGCGTCGAGAGGGATCAAATGATGTGCAAACCCCTTTTTAGAGTGTAAACGTGTAGTTTTATATATATGATGTTGTAAATGTTTTAAATCTAATTTGAGCCGACATGTTATTTTTTATAAATTTTATTATTTTTTTTAAAATGGCACATGTGACCTTTACGATGAGCTTGGAAGGAGTTACACATATCCCCCTACTGGACTGTAGAATGCACCTCTTTAATGCAATTAATGTAATATATGTATGACATGGGTCAACTTAATTTTGGAATCTGCTTTTGAACTTGTTGTTCGGAGAGATCTTTTAAATGGATTTTATTTTCTCATGCTTTTACATCATCTAAAAAATGTAATAGTATTCTACTATGAATATAATTATGTTTTTGGGATAACAATGTGATAGTAAAATCATTTTTCTATTTAGAGATAAGTACAATATTGAAGTTTAGGAGAAAGTGACTCTACTAGTAAAATAAATATACTTTAAATATGCCTTGTAAAACACCTTCTTCAACACTTAATTACTTTAAAAATTTCTTTAAAATATTAAATGAGATAAGGTTGATAGATTTGTTTCTTTTTTTTCCTAAAAAAAAGGGCACATTTCATTAATTTTAACTAACAACACACATTGTACATAGACTGCTAAGAATCACATCTTCCCATTTGTATCAAAAAATACAAATTTACAAAATCTTGCAAGTCAACTTCCAACTCATCTTCCAATTGACTACACAGAGGCATGTCAACCTATCAACGATTATAAAAGCATCAGATATCTTTGCTCAAAGAGCAATAAGAAACCAAAAACCTGAGCATTCAACTCTCTATAACAGGGTAAAATAAGTATGCTTAAAGCACATATACAAAGAATAAATTCCTAAGAGGGCATTAAAACTAGAATGAGGCCCATGGAATAAGCCAGTAGTGAAGATAAATGGAAGCAAGCCCGGGTCCATGTCGTTGGAGCCACACCACGTCAAGAGAGACCCCAAAGGTTCTGGGTTCTTACTACAAATTCACATGCCTGGCAGCAATAGCAACCCATTAAAGAAGGATGAAGAACCACTAATTGATAAAGAGGGCTCCACCACCCGTCATCCGTAGGCCAAAAGAAGGAACCCACATCCCATCTCAGTCATCATCGTCATTGCAGGAAGAACGCCACAACAAGTCGTTGCTGTCGTTGTAGGATTAAAATTCACAATAGATCACCGCACAAAGGTTCAACCTTGCTCCATAGGTAAATTCCACCGGAAATATCCCCATAAGATGTCATGTCCTCACCAAATTGACCAACAAAAGTGTGGGCCATGTTAAACACCTAGGGGGGCTAAGTGGAATTAATTAAATTGCCTAGGGAAATTTTGCTAAATAAACCTTATTGAGGCATGTATTTAATTATTATTTATTATGCAATTTAATGATGTGGAAATGATCTTTCCATGTCAGGGGGGGTGTATTGCGAAAGTCAACTTGCCAAGGTGAAACAATCGAAAACTCTATGACAAAAGCAGTTAGGGAGGAAAATGGAAAGTGCCTAAAAGCCACAGAAAAGTAGCCAGAGACAAAAGCAGGAAATTTTTGGCAAAGGAGGGTGCAATTTCCTTTTGGTGACTCAAAAAAGTTGTCAAGACAAAAGCAGGCAAGTTTTGGCAAAGGAGGGTGAAGTTTCCTTTTGGAGACTCAATCTCAAAAGCAGGGAAAAGGATAAAGCTGGAAGGGATAAAAGCAGCAACTATTTGACTAAGGAGGGCACAATTACTAAAATATATGGATGAATTGGACAAGGAAACATCTCCACATGGTCCTACATTCCAATTTACTCAAGGAGGGCGCATATGTGACTAGGGTTAGGGCTTCTAGGTGGTTAACTTGCTCTCACGGGTCACCAATTGCCTCTACTTGCTAAACAGGTCACCCAAATATCTATTACAAAACAATTCAAGCTCATTCAAACATTTTGTTTGATGAATTATTGGTGCATGATTATGTGAAGCATAGTTTTATGAGTGATGCACCTCAGAGCATTGGGAGATGAGCCCCAAACCTTTCCTTCCTCACTCCTCCATTCCCATTCCCTTCTCTTTGCAGGTATGGAGAGCATAAAGTTCAGCCCATGAGCACATGTCAGACATGTTTTTCAGCCTCCATCTTAGTCAAGTTGAGATCCAATGAAGCCCAAGCTTCACCTACGCTCTCAGCCTTTCTCATGTCTGATTTTGGGCCTCGTGCCCACCATTTTGAGTCCTGTGATGTGATGGTCAGTCAATATTTTTATTCCTGATGCATATCAGCTTATAAATACTGTTATTTATCTCTGTCAGGTCGCAATAATTATTTCCATTAAGATACCTATTAAGTTTTCCCATGTATAAGCATGATTTATCATTAAAATGAGGGATTTGAGCATTCTAGTGCAATAATAAGTGTGACATGGTTATGGGAATGAGTTTGGAAGGTTAAATATGTCGTTATAATATGTATTATACTCTGAAAATTTCATTTATTGGTTCTGATACGTTTCTGTTCTGAAATATATGCTTAATTTTGCACCCTAACTAGATCACTAGTTATAATTAACTAGTTTTACAGTTTTTGCAACTAAAAGAGTTCCACCCACTCATTTTCGATTATGAAAGTTTTTATGTGTCACTGAAAGACCCATCCACCCACACATACTTCCATATTTCAAATTCGTTGAGGTCGTACAATTTTTTGGGAGCCTCCATTGCGCAGGACTTCCCTAGTCCAAAATTGCCTAAAAACCACAATTCATTCCTAAACACTTCAAACTTATCCAGAACTGTCCCAAAATGTCCTGAACCTTATTTGATGATACATAAATGTCCTAAAACATATATGTTCCTTTCCCCAGACCCTAGTCGAAAGGACTGAATAAATTTCCCTAGTTTCATGTTCAAGTGACCCAGAAGCGTGGGATTAAGTTTCTGCATAGCGGACTCTAAAACCTTAATGGTCCATGACCTAAATGTGTTAGAGGAAATGAATTCACTTTTCTGAAACTTACCTTTGGTTGCTTTTGTTGAAATATTGTAACTTCGAATAATATTCTATATGTATTTCTTTGTGGTCCCCGATGGTCCTACCGGGAGAACCACTTGTATTACTTTGTACCCCAATGCTCCTAATCAGAAGAACTAATAAGAGTCATGAGGTTGTCCCCTCTAATTGTAAAGGTGGGTCATTAGCACCCCAGTGTGGTTACTTGAGCCTACATGTGTAACTCGAGCCTACGTGTCGAATGAGTTAGTTAAAGTGAACGCATGAATATAAATAGAGGTGTGGTGTTTCTCATTTGAGACACACACTCTTACTTGTTTAGTGCATTAGTGGAGAAGAGAAGTAGCTGGAGAAGGAGGAGGATCAGGCTTTGATCTCCTTGCTTTTTTTATCTTTTATCTTTTTGGGGCATCTATATTGAGGAATCTTTTGCTGGATTTTTCCCTTTAGGGTTTTCCCAGGATAAATATTTGTGTTCCTTTTGAATGTTTGTGCTTGTCTATCTTTCATTGATCCTGTTTATATGCTTTTGTTATGAAAATAAAATGAAGTACTGATGTCTTAGCTAAGCATATGAAAATTTAACATGGTATCAGAGCCACCCTGAAAAGAAGACATTGTGCAGCTACAGAATCTAAGGCTTCTTAATTTTTTGTACTCTCTCCACAATCGATCAGCAAAAGATGGCTAGGCTGACTCTCCATTGAAGGGTGCATCTTTTTGTCGAAACAGAATTCGATTCCAAGCATTTTCAGTTTTCGGTGTGGGAAATTAGGGCTTCTTTCAGAAGAAGAATTTTTTAGTGAGCCCAACATAGGATTAATCTCCTAATCAAAATCTAATTTTAGAGACCTGGATCGAGATTTTTGGTTGGGTGAAACTCCGGGAAAGTCAAACCCTAGTTTGACTCGGAGCTAGAAAAACCCTAAATACTAAAACTGCTAAGTTTTGGTATATTCACTATATCCAAATATTGGAGAAGTTTCAAGAGCTGAAAATTGCAAAGACCAAATATATAATCCTGATGAACACTGTTTCCAAAATTCAGCCTCAGATTCACTATATTCTAGGAGATATGATCCCTCCAAGTTAGGGTTTTAGCCTCTTCCAGAATTCATCCCTAAACAAGACACCTAGGGAAAATTGCTATAGCTTGGGCTACAGAGGTCCAAATGGAATTCCTGAAGATGTTCCCAAGAGAGCACAGACTATACTTTCTATGTTCTTAATTTTAGAACCTGAAGATGAACCAGTGACACGTGGCATGTCGTACAACTTCACTATTCTGAACAGTCTTATAACAGGTCACCTTGGTAAAATGATCATAAATCCCAATTGGTGAAACAAATTCTGATGAAAACTATGGTGTTGGATCAGGGACATGCGAGGCTACCTCAGTGCCAAATTGTAGACACAGAGGAATAGTAACATCAGAGATATCACAGAAACAGTAACAGGAATTTCTGTAGAAAAAATTGGAAAACTAGGGCTTCCTATTCCGGGAGCTTCCCTCCACTGTTTTCAAAAAAGGAGTACATTGGACAGATCCATTTGAAGAGATCTATATTTCTATCTAGTTAGATCTGAAAGATTCTAAGTTTTGAAAATTAGGGTTTCTCTGACAAACCCTAGATCAGCCAGCTTCGGAAGCAGGACATACACCTCAAATCGGTAAGATCTAATCTTTTGCTATTTGCATTTGAGGTTCTCATTTCAAAGTGATCTATCACATCAGCTTGATGATAAGCTTGGTGAAGTTGAAAACTTCCAAGCATGAAAGTATTTGATCCCTCTGAAGAAAGAGCTTCAGAGAGCGGTAGATCCACCTCGAAGGATGAAGACCACCATGGGTATAAGAGATAACTCAAGATGAAGAAAAGAATGCTATGATCAAAGAATAACAGTTGATCATGGGGAATGATGTATACGATATGATTTCAAGACATAAAGGGAATTATGTAGTATCTTCCATATGTATCTCAAGAACAAGTGTACAAAGCAAAGGTTAATGATTTTCCTCAGAAAGAATAGACTATGACATGACATACTCTATTGACAAGTATATATCAAGCATAGAGCCACCTGTACAGAATGAAGAGGGAAGATGATACTCCACTTCAGGGGGAGTGACTATATAAGATATCTAAGTTCGACATGGTACGACATGATGGACAGCTTCCTGCTGGATCGAGACTTTACCAAGAGTAAAGAGGGTTCCAACCTTCAAGGTTGAATGCAGAAGACTAGGATATGTTGAGGACCCGACAAGATGAACTCATGGAAGATGTTATGATGAAAGAATACTAGAATGATGTTTGGGATACAGTTCCCAAACCAGAAGGAAAGAGTATAGTATCCTCCAAATGGATATGCAAAATAAAGCATGCAGCTGACGGAAGTATTGAGAAGTATAAAGCAAGATTTGTGGCCAGAGGTTTCTCTCAGAAAGAGGGAATTGATTATGAAGAGTCATTTGCCCTAGTAGCACGGTATACTTCAATTAGAGCTACCATGGCACTTGCATCCATGATGAAGTGGGACTTACACCAGATGGATGTTAAAACAGCTCTTCTAAATGGTGTGATCAAATAAGAAGTATACATAGAACAACCACAAGGATTTGAAGTTGAAGATATACATACTCACATATGCAAGTTGAAGAAGGCATTATATGGTCTTAAACAAGCTCCTCGAGCTTGGTATGAAAGAATAGATGGCTTCTTGTCAAGCATGGGCTTTACCAAAAGTAAAGTTGATCCTAACCTTTATCTCAAGGTTGTAGAAGATGAACTTGTCATCATGTTATTATATGTGGATGACTTATCCTTGACAGGAAATGAGAAACAGGTCATGGAAAGCAAGAAGAAACTAGCAAAAGAATTTGAGATGAAAGACCTTGGGTTAATGCATTATTTCCTAGGTCTGGAAGTATGGAAAAGTTTAGAAGAAATCTTTCTCAACCAGGGAAAGTATGCGGTAGAGATATTGAAGAGATTCAATATGTTGGAATGCAAAGTCATGGCCACACCCATGGACTCCAACCTGAAGTTGTTAGCTGATGACTCATCAAAGTTAGTGGATATGACTCATTAAAGACAGATCATTGGGTCATTGATGTACTTAACAAATACCAGACCAGACATTTGTTTTTCTGTGAACACCTTAAGTCAATATGTTGTTCAACCAAGACGGGTTCACCTAGTAACTGCAAAACATGTGATGAGATATCTTGAAGGGACTATAGACTTTGGTTTATATTATGATGGTAGCCATGAGTATAGATTGTATGGCTACACAGATGCAGATTGGGTTGGAAGTATCTCAGACAGGAAAAGCACATTAGGTAGATTCTTTTGTTTGGGGTCTGCTATGAGTTCATGGTTTAGCAGGAAACAGTCTAGTGTTTCTCGTAGCATGGCTGAAGCAGAATACATAGCAGATTTCTCTGCTAAGTTGTGAAGCCATATGGCTTCAGAAGCTGATATCAAGTCTCTTTGAACTGAAGATGGACACTACAATTATTCTATGTGATAACGAGAGTTGTGATAACAGAGAACCTCATGTTCCGTCGTAACACATAGAAATCCAGTATTTCTACATTCAAGATAAAGATGCAGATGATGATGTTTCAATATTTACATACTGTCAATACAGATGATGGTGATTCAGTATTTCTATACTGAATATATAGATGATGATGATTTCAGTATTCCCATATTGAAGATATAGATGATGTTTCATTATTTACATACTGTAGATACAGATGATGGTGATTCAGTATTTCTATACTGAATATATAGATGATGATGATTTCAGTATTCCCATACTGAAGATATAGATGATGTTTCAGTATTTACATATTGTAGATCTAGATGATGGTGACCTGATGATGCTTTCAATACTCACATAATAGAGATACAGATGGTGATAGTTCAGTATTCATATACTGAAGATGTAGATGAAGATGGTTTAGATGATGATGCGCTGACAAAGCCTCTGTCTTGAGTAAAGTTCGAACACTTTCAAGACAAGCTTGGTATGGTTCAGAAAGACCTTCCCCGAAAGGGGGAGTAGTGATGTTGCAATGGGATTGTATCATCCCTGGACACTTTCCCTAAAGTGATCCGGAGACCTCAGTCTTCGAGAATGAAGAGGGATTGTATCATCCTGGGACATATGTCCAGAAGTGATCTGGAGACCTTCGTCTTCAAAAATGAAGTGTGATTGTATCATCCCTGGGCACTTGCCCTAAAAGTGATCCGGAGACCTCCGTCTTTGAGAATGAAGTGGGATTGTATCATCCCTGGGGCCTAAAAGTGATCTGGAGACCTCGGTCTTCAAGAATGAAGTGGGATTGCATCATCCTTGAATTTCGGTTCAAAATGTATCCGGAGGTCTCGGCCCCCGTGAATGTGGTGGGATTGCATCATCCCTGAACTTCGGTTCAAAATGTATCCGGAGGTCTTGGCCCCCGTGAAAGTGGTAGGATTGCATCATCCCTGAACTTCGGTTCAAAATGTATCCGAAGGTCTTGGCCCCCGTGAAAGTGGTGGGTTGCATCATCCCTGAACCTCGGTTCAAAATGTATCCGGAGATCTCGGTCCTCGTGAATGTGGTAGGATTGTATCATCCTTGAACTTCGGTTCAAAACGGATCCGATGACTTCGGTACTCGAGAACATGTGTTGATCCCATAATTCCAATAGGAAGGATTGTCTGAGTTCCACAACTGTGTTGATCCTGTAATTCTGAAAGGAATGATCGTTAGTAACTCCGTAAAGACCTAAATCCCGTAATTCTGAAAGGAAGGATCATTGACTTGATCCCGTAATTCCAATAGGAAGGATTGTCTGAGTTCCACAGATGTGTTGATCCCGTAATTCCAATAGGAAGGATTGTCTGAGTTCCACAGATGTGTTGATCCCGTAATTCTGAAAGGAAGGATCGTTAGTAACTCCGTAAATACCTAAATCCCGTAATTCCTAAAGGAAGGATCGTTGGTAGCTCCGTAAAGACTTGATCCCGTAATTCCAACAGGAAGGATTGTTTGAGTTCCACAGATGTGTTGATCCCGTAATTCCAATAGGAAGGATTGTCTGAGTTCCACAAATGTGTTGATCCCATAATTCTGAAAGGAAGGATCATTAGTAACTCCGTAAAGACCTAAATCCCGTAATTCCGAAAGGAAGGATCATTAGTAGCTCCATCAAGACTTGATCCCGTAATTCCAAAAGGAAGGATCGTCTGAGCTCCATAGATGTGTTGATCCCATAATTCCGAAAGGAAGGATCATTAGTAACTCCGTAAAGACCTAAATCCCGTAATTCCGACAGGAAGGATTGTCTGAGTACCACAAACATGTTGATCCCGTAATTCCGAAAGGAAGGATCATGTTGATGATGATGATGTTGATGTTTTGATGATGTTGATGTCTTGATGATGATGATGTTCATGTTTTGATGATGTTGATGTTTTGATAATAATGATGTTTTGATGATGATGATGTTTTCATGATGATGTTTCTGATCAAAAGATCAGAGTATGATGATGATGTTGTTGCTGATCGAAAGGCCAAAGTGTTGAAGATGATGTTGCTGATCGAAAGGTCAAAATGCTGAAGATGATAGTGCTGAAGATGATGTTGTTGATAGAAAGGTCAAAGTGCTGAAGATGATGTTGCTGATCGAAGGTCAAAATGCTAAAGATGATAGTGCTGAAGATGATGTTGTTGATTGAAAGGTCAAAGTGTTGAAGATGATGTTGCTGATCGAAAGGTCAAAGTGCTGAAGATGTTGCTACTAATTGAAGAGTCAAGATGCTGAAGATGTTGCTGATCGAAGCGGTCAAAGTACTAATGATGTTGAAGACTAAAGATTGAAGATGAAGACTACACGATGTTGAAAATCTTCCAATGATTTATAGATGTATCACCCTGATGATGTTGATGATGTCCTCTATCTCTCTCCTATTATTGTTGTTGTTGATGTTGTTATAGAATACCCTTCTCGTTAAGGGGGAGTGTTGAAATATTGTAACTTCAAAGAATATTCTATATGTATTTCTTTGTGGTCCCTGATGGTCCTACCGGGAGAACCAATTGTATTACTTTGTACCCTGATGCTCCTAATCGGAAGAACTAATAAGAGTCATGAGGTTGTCCCCTCTAATTGTAAAGGTGGGTCATTAGCACCCCGGTGTGGTTACTTGAGCCTACATGTGTAACTCGAGCCTACGTGTCGAATGAGTTAGTTAAAGTGAACAGATGAATATAAATAGAGGTGTGGTGTTTCTCATTTGAGACACACACTCTCACTTGTGTAGCACATTAGTGGAGAAGAGAAGTAGCTGGAGAAGGAGGAGGATCAGGCTTTCATCTCCTTGCTGGTTTTATCTTTAATCCATTTGGGGCATCTATATTGAGGAAGCTTTTGCTAGGTTTTTCCCTTCAGGGTTTTCCCGAGATAAATCTTTGTGTTCCTTTTGAATGGTTGTGCTTGTCTATCTTTCAGTGATCCTGTTTATATGTTTTTGTTATGAAAATAAAATGAAGTATTGATGTCTTCACTAAGCATATGAAAATTTAACAGCTTTCCTCTTTTTACTCCCATACATACAAATTTATCAGTAAAACCCCTTTATTTGTTTAGTATGAAATTTCACTGAGTGTCTGTAAGTAATATCTGAAATTTTAAATTAATTTGACAGCAGCATTAGTGATCTGATCTAAATATCAGACCTTATATCATTACAGTGGTATTAGAGCATGGTCCTCCATGCCTTCTTGTGATATCCATCAATGGGTCCAAATTACAATTCGGATTCTAAAAGAAAGGTCCCTCAAGAAGAGAAAGTTGAATCTGTGGAAGGGAGATTCCATGAGGAAAAAGATGAAAAGGATGAGTTTAGGAACTTTTTCAATAGCATGTTGAAAAGCCTGCAAGACATTTCAACAAATATCATTCAACCTGGTCAAGAGACCAGAGAGTTCCTAGCTAAGCAGTTGGGTGCTAAGGATGGAGAATGGAATAAGATAGGCTCCCAGTATGAGGAGAGAAAGGTCATTGGGGAATCTATATTCTCAAAGAAAGGGCCTCGGAATAGGCCTCTGGAGTATAAAAGTGAACCTAAGTTTCAGACCCTACCTACCATGTCCAATTTTGTAGAATTCCCTAAGGAAGACCCTGAAGTGCAGACTAAAATAGTTGCTTCATGGGAGGAAAAATTTGTTGCCTATCAAACCTTAAGTGATGAGTGCAGAAGGGCTCTTCCATTTAAAGATTTTTGTGATATTTAATAGAGGGGGCATCCAAGAGGAACTCCAAGTCTTCCATATCATAATTATGAATTAAATAATGCCAATGGAAAAATCACTTTGCCATATTTTGATGGTACTTCCAATTGCTCAATGAGCTCTTGGATCCAGAAAATGGATACATATTTTCAACTGAATCCTATGGAAAAAAGGGATGCCATCAAGTTGGAAGCCTTACATCTTGATAGGGAGGCCATTGACTGGTTATTTCATGGCATGAATATCCTCGGCCATGATCAAGTAGTCACCTACAAGGAGTTCACCATAAAATTAACAGATTGGTTTGACCGGAGAGATCCTAATATCTCCTTCAGATATTTGGCACACATTAGACAAGTTGGAACTCCAGAAGCATACATCTCATAGTTCCAAAAGGTGGTTGTAATGGTCACTGACATATCAGAATCAAGGTTGATCCTTTTGTTTACAGAAGGTCTGGCTGAACCTTTAAAGGGGCTGGTGAAAGCTTACCAACCCACTACTCTGCAGGAAGCGGTGAGCATAACTAGAGACCTGCAGGATGCAATTTCGAGGACCAAGTATCCTCCCAGACCTCCTATGCCTCATAGATTTCAGAATCAAAGACCTCTTGTGAGAAACTTTTGTGCCCTTGGAAAGAGAGAATACCCCTACAAGGATCAGGATGAATTGAGGAGGAAAATACTATGTTTTTCCTGCCAAGAACCTTGGGCTCCAGGCCACAAGTGTGTGAAGGGAAAAGCACACTATATCGAAATATTATCTAAAAGTGATGGAGATTTTTTGGAAGAAGCTGAGATGGTTGATTGAGAGTATGAAATAGTTGAAGAAGAGGAGCAGCTCCATTAAACCAACAACCAAATTGTAGTACTCAGTGGAGTACCCTGGTTCCATGCTTTAAGGATGAAAGGAGTACTGCAAGGCTAGAAAATCACAGTCCGTGTTGATGGGGGTGCCACCCATAATTTTATTGATGCAGCATTGGTGGAGAGAAGAAAACTATCAACTGATTCCTTTGAAGGATTCCCTGTGGTCATTCTAGGTAACTATACCATGGAATGAATTGATAGATTCCAAATCTGCAAGTGAATATCGATTACTACACTGTGAAAGACAAATTTTATGTTGTCAA
The DNA here is from genome assembly GCA_001517045.1 of Pseudotsuga menziesii. Lineage (NCBI taxonomy): Eukaryota > Viridiplantae > Streptophyta > Pinopsida > Pinales > Pinaceae > Pseudotsuga > Pseudotsuga menziesii. The sequence goes on from LPNX011224799.1 coordinate 116,471, forward strand.
TGTGGCAAACACCAACATGGTGTTGGGGGTTGAATGGTTGTACTCTATGTGAGATGACTATGTGAATTAGAAGATACCCCATATAAGTTTCAAAGATGCTAAAGGAAAACCAGTGGTATTGAAAGGCATGAATACTTATCCAAGCCAAGTAATTTCTGTCAAAAGTATGAGATCTGTTATGAGGCATGAGGACATTGAATGGGATGTTGAATTCCATATCACCACTGAGGGAACCACTACCAAGGTTTCCTCCCAACCCAAATATATAAAAAAAATTGTTACACAAGCACAAGAGGGTTTTTTAAGACCTTCCACATGGAAGGCCACCTGACCATGGCATTGAACACATAATTGAGTTGGAAGCTGGTACACTTCCAATAAAAATCCATCCCTAAAAGCATCCAAAGAGATTCAAGGATGAAATTGAGAAGGCCATCAAGGATATCCTTGAGTTGGGCCTCATCAGATCGAGCTCCAGTTCTTTTGCTTCTTCGGTGGTTCTAGTGAAGAAGAAGGATGGGACACTCAGGATGTGCATAGATTATCGAGCCTTGAACAAGAAGACCATAAAGAATCGGTACCCAATTCCCTGAATTGATGAGCTGATGGATGAGATGCATGGAGCCAAATTCTTCTCCAAAATAGATCTCCAGTCAGGGTACCATCAAATCAAAATGAGGGAGGAAGACATACAAAAGACAACCTTCCATTGTCATTTTGGCCATTTTGAGTTTCTGGTCGTGCCATTTGGCTTGACTAATGCTCCAACAACCTTCCAATCATGCTTGACTAATGCTCCAGCAACCTTCCAATCATGCATGAACAAGGTGTGCAGTAAGCATCTCTATAAGTATTTCCTTGTCTTTTTCGATGAGATTCTGATATACAATATGACATGGGAGGAGCACTTGCACCACTTGGAGGAAGTACTCACTATGCTTGCATATCTGTCTTTTTTTTCCAAGATGTCCAAGTGTGAGTTTGGCATGACAAAATTGTTATATATTGGCCATGTGATCTGCCAAGAAGGAGTCAAGGTGGGCCCAGAAAAAATAAAGTCCATTTTGGAATGGGAAAGCCCAAGGAACCTCACTGAACTGAGAGGCTTCATTGGCCTTTGTAACTACTACCGCAGATTTTTCAAAGGATACTCCTGGTACACTACACCCTTGATAGATCTAACTAAGAAGGGCGTATTTAGTTGGAGTGAGGAGTCTTAAAATATTTCCAGAAGATGAAAGAGATAATGAGCAGTTGTCCAATACTTGCCTTGCCTGATTTTTTCAAACCTTTTGTGCTAGAATGTGATGCTTCTAGTGAAGGCATTGGAGCTATTTTGATGCAAGATAGGCACCCTATTGCATTGGAGAGCATAAAATTGCAGCCACATGAAAGGTTTTCCTCAATCTATGACAAGGAGATGCTATCCATTATGCATGCGTCGGCCAAATTCCGACAATATTTAGTGGGAGGTAAATTCATTGTGAAGACTGATCACAACAATATTAGACACTTCCCAACCCAAAAGGAGCTCAATGACAACATAAAAAATGGGTGAGTAAAGTTTAGTCTTATGATTTTGACATTGATATAAAAATGGGAAAATGAATGTTGTGGTTGTTGCACTTTCTCGTAATCCCACACCTCTTTGTTGCAGATGCTAACTGAGTGGAACATGCGGTTGGGTATTGAATATTCTAAGGACTAGTTTTCTTGTGAAGTTTAGGATGGGCTAAGTCAGAATGAAGAATATAAAGTACATGATGACCTCATCTACTACAAAAACAGAATCTTCTTAGTGCTTGGTTCTGCACTAAAGAGGAAAATTTTAGAAGTTGCACATGATGCACTAGTGGCTGGCCACCCTGGTATTCTGAAGACTTACTAAAAGGTAAGGCAGAGATTCACTTGAAGGGCCTCAAATATTATGTTCTCATACATGTGAAGGAATGTTATGCATGTCAACAAAAATGGTGGACTCCTCCAGCCTCTTCCTATTCCAGAACAAAAATGGGAGAGTGTCTCCATGGACTTCATCACTGGGCTGCAAAAGTCACAAGGGAAAGACAGTAATTATGTGGTGGTTGACAGGTTGACAAAATATGCATATTGTTTTGCAGTCACATCCACTATTTCAGCTAGTGAGGTTGTTGCTCTATTCTTCAAAGATATTTGTAGGCTTCATGGATTGCCTATAATTATAATCGGTGACAGAGATAGTAATTTCACTAGTGCCTTTTGGCAGGCATTGTTTGGGCTGGTTGGAACAAAATTGAACATGAGCACAAGATATCGCCCCAATACAGATGGACAAACTGAAAGGGTGAATCAATGGCTTGAAGTATACCTCCGTAATTATGTTACAAGACAGCAAGGAGCTTAGGAAACTTGGCTCCACATGGGTGGGTTTTGTTATAATACTACATTTCATCTTTAAATGGGTATGAAGCTCCAACTTTTGAAGACTTAATGTTTGGAGACTACAAGGCACAAAAATCTAAAGATTGGTTACTAGAGAACCAAGATATTCTAAGGGCACTGAAGGACAATCTGCATATGACATAGAACCAACAAAAGATGTATGTCGATAAGCACCAAATTGACAGAGTGTTCCATGTGGGAGACTTAGTGTACCTCAGGCTGCAACCTTACAGACAATCTTCCTTGAACAAGAAAGGGGCTGAAAAAATTCAGCCAAGATTCTATGGGCCCTACAAAGTTCTGAGAAAAATGAGTGAAGTGGCCTATGAGTTGGATCTGCCGTCAGAGACTAAGATCCATAATGTTTTCCATGTGTCCTACTTGAAGAAGGAAATTGGTCAACAAATAGTGGCATTAGAAGAACAACCACCACTGGATGATGAAGGCCATTTGGTCTTAGTACTAGAAAGAGTATTACTGGGAAGAGAAAGGAAATTAAGGAACATAACCATCAAGGAATATTTGATACAGTGGAAAGGATTACACAGTGAAGATGTTACTTGGGTGGGAAGAGAAGTAGATCTTGCAGCACCCTGCTTTGCTCCTGCTTCAGGGCAAGTAGATTTGGGAGGGGAGGATTGTCATTTCCCCTCCAAATTGACCAACAAAAGTGTGAATCATGTTAAACACCTAGGGGGACTAAGTGGAATTAATTAAATTTCCTAGGGAAATTTTGCTAAATAAATCTTATTGAGGCATGTATTTAATTTTTATTTATCATTATTATTTATTATGGAATTTAATGATGTGGAAATGAGCTTGCCATGTCAGGGGAGGTGCATTGGGCAAGTCAACTTGCCAAGGTGAAAGAATTGGAAACTCTATGACAAAAGCAGTCAGGGATAAAAAGGGAAAGTGCCTAAAAGCCACGGAAAAGCAGCTAGAGACAAAAGCGGGAAATTTTTGGAAATGGAGGGCACAGTTTCCATTTGGAGACTTGAAAATGTTGTCAAGACAAAAGCAAGAAATTTTTGGCAAAGGAGGGCGTAGTTTCCTTTTGGAGACTCGGTCTCAAAAGCATGGAAAAACATAAAGTTGTCAGGGATAAAAGCATCAACTATTTGACTAAGGAGGGTGCAGTTGCTAAAATAGATGGATGACTTGGACAGGGAAACATATCCACATGGTCCTACATTCCAATTTGCTCAAGTAGGGTGCATATGTGGCTAGAGTTATGACTTCTAGGTGGTTGACTTGCTCTCACGAGTCACCAATTGCCTCTACTTTCTAAACAGGTCACCCAGAGATCTATTAAAGAACAATTTGAGCTCATTCACACATTTTGGTTGATGAATTATTGGTACATGCTTATGTGAAGCATATTTTTTTGAGTGATGCACCTCAGAGCTTTGGGAGATGAGCCCCAAACCTTTCCTTCCCCACTCCTATGTTCCCATTCCCTTTTCTTTGCAGGTATGGAGCACATAATGTTCATCCAGTGAGAACATATTAGTAATATTTTGCAGCCTCCATCTCAGTCATGTAGAGCTTCAGTGAAGCCCAATCTTCACCTACGCTCTCAGCCTTTCTCATGTCTGATTTTGGGCCTCCTACCCACCATTTTGAGTCCTCTGATGTGATGGTCAATAAATATTTGTATTCCTAATGTGTATCAACTTATAAATGATATTATTTATCTCTTCCAGGTTGTAATCATTCTGTCCATTAAGCTAGCTATTAATTTTTCCCATGTATAAGCATGATTTATCATTAAAATGAGGGATTTGAGCATTCTAGTGCAATAATAAGTGAGACATGGTTATGGAATGAGTTAGGAAGGTTTAATATGCTGTTATAATATGTATTAGACTCTGTCAATTTCATTTATCAGTTCTGGTATTTTTTTTATTTTTTTTGAAATCCATGCTTAATTCTGCACCCTAACTAGATCACTAGTTATAATTAACTAGTTTTACAGTTTCTGCAATTAAAAGAGTTCCACCCTCTCATATTCAATTCTAAAAGTTTCTATGTTTCAATGATAGACCCATCCACCCACACATACTTCCATATTGCAAATTCATTGAGGTTGTACAATGTTTTGGGAGCCTTTATTGTGCAGGACTTCCCTAGTCCAGAATTGCCTAAAAACCCCAATTCACTCCTAAACTCTTCAAAATTCTCTAGAAATGTCCCAAATTGTACTGAAACTTATTTGATGATGCATAAATTTCATACAACATCTTTTTTCCTTTCCCCAAGCCCTTGGTCGAAAGGACTGAATAAATTTCCCTAGTTTCACAGTTGGGTGACCCAAAAGTGGGGGATTAAGTTTCCGGATAGTGGACTCTGAAAATTGAATGTTCCCAGACCTAAATGTGTTAGTGGAACTGAATTCACTATTCTGAAACTTACCTTTGGTTTCTTTCCCCTGCCTACTCCCATACATACAATTTTCTCAGTAAAACTGCTTTATTTGCCTAGTCTGAAATTTCACTGAGTGTCTGTAAGTAATATCAAAAATTTTAAATTAATTTGAGAGTAGCATTAGTGATCTGATCTGAATATCAGACCTTGGATCATTACATAAGACCTTTACCAATGGCCTCAAAGGTAAAAGGAGACGGTGGTCAAGGAAGGAGTCCCAGTTGCTCGATGGAAAATATTTGTCGACTCTCAAAGCCCTAAGTGTTGCAGAGTGGGCTCTCAAACCTATCTTATACTAAAGGATATAGTTTTATCAAATAAAGTGACTAGAAAATAAGTATGCTAATAAGTGGGTAAAGGATAGAGGTTTGTCAAATGGAGTGACCAGTGAATGAGTAAGCTAATAAATAGACAAACTCAACTTTTTCCAATAAGATTTTTTTAGGTGAGATAAATCTTCATTTTTATCCAATCATTTTTTTAAACTTCAATGATTTTGGTTGTCTTAAAATAGACCAAAACCCCTAATAAAAAACTTCCATGACAAAGTTTTCATGAATCAAATCAAATTATAACTTTCAACAAAATCCTATCAGATTTTTGAAAAGATTTTTAAAAGTTGAGTTTGTCACTTATTAACTTACTTCATTAATTTTTTTATGAAATACAAGTGCAAGTATAAATAAAATAAAATTTATAAATATTTTATATTAATTAGTGAATATTAAAAAAAAAAAACCTTTTATTCACTAATAACTATAAACATTAATAAGTAATATCTAATTTAGTTTATACTTAGATGTGGGCGTCCACATGTCAAGTTAACAACACAAAGCGCCTTGATCCTTGAGCTGGCAGCGTGGTACCTCGTATGTCGTAGCTTTAAACCTCCCCTTGCAATTAATTTCTCCTATGTGCAATGAAGAGGATCTCCTGTCTGGAAGAGTGTCTTCGTAGTACCACCTCCATTAATTCTCCCCTCATGGTTTCAGATTTGGAGCGTGTGGCAGTCAGGCTAAGGGAGCGAGATGGGGATGCAAGATGGATCATTCTCCCCCTCTTGGTTCTGTTTTGCAGCATCTGTCTTCAGCCCTCCTTTGCTACATCCATCTAGGATTTTTCGCAGCCAAGGTTCTTTGTTCCATGCTTGCTCCTGCAACAACATCACCCATTGATTAGGCTTCAGAATTCTCTGGTCACCATGTCCTAGCAACGGGGAACCCCTCGCAGAGGCAGGGTCCAGCGTGGTATGGGTCTGATTATGGAAGAAGGGTATGAGACTGGTGTGTCCATGTTAGTCAGAGTTTTGATTGATGAATGGGAGTCCCGCTTGGTCACCGAGCATCTGGATAGGGGTAGAGGTGGTGGTAAAATTAACTACTACTGGTTAATATAAAATATGATGGGAACGATGATGGAGGAAATGTTGAGCAACTGAAATTCCACCCGGAGCGATGTGCTCTCGTCCAAGACCAAATTTATTAAGATGGATGCCACTTCTGCTTGGAAGCGCCTGGATATCAGGAAGTGCATAGTTAGTAACACTGAGGTGGGGAGTGACAACGCTACTATGGGACTGTAAAGGGAAAGGAGCTACACCCCGACTCAGACGGCGACAACGAACGCTCCCTTTCTGGTGCCAACTACCATCACACCTTTGCTCAACAAACACGTCCGCAAAAATGAGGAGCCCGCAAGTAATTCTTCTCCCATTCCGTCCAAGTTGCCTAATTCGACCTCTAACGACGACTTCCATGGTGGTTTCCCCATCTTGGAGGAAGTACCACCCCAGTAAGATGCATGTGAGGACATTGAAGATGGCTTAAGCACCTATTGGTTCCACATGCTATTTTCAGTTTATTTGTTTTAATTTGCTTAATATGTGTTTGTTTAATGTCTCCATGAACAATGTTACTGTTGACTTTATGCCTATGGTTTGGTCTCCATCCGTAGATGGATTTTTTTGTAATGTAAATCTTAGACTGATATGCAGTTTTGACCGGTTGGAGTGATGGCTCCATTACCTCGGACCACCCCAAAGCCTCATTGTGATAGAAATTTTGTTTATGTAGTTTAATATATTTTGCAGACTTACATAATATATATATATAATTTAATTTATAGATTCAAAGTAATAAAGAGTTATGAAAACATTCATATAGTTTTTAAAGTTTTTTTCACACTAAAATAAAATAAATTTTCTATTAGTTTTGATTTTT